>CM021101.1:391482059-391559932 GCA_007115665.2 Sequoiadendron giganteum | reverse complement strand
CATGTTAAGATGCTTTTTTGATAAAACTGTTGTAGTTGTAGGAGATTTTTGGATGGTTGATGAAAACAATGAGGCAAATGATGTAATCTTTTTTTCAAGCAATACAAAATCCTATTACCAACCAAAGAAAATGAGTTTCAAATGAATGACAAATTGATATATCTCACAATAAAAAAATGGTCTTGACAATTGTGTGTACAAATTATAATAGTAATATTCCTTTTTCTTTGCTCTAGGTCAACTTCATTGAATAGAGACAAAATGATGGCCACAAACTTTATATTGTTTGAATTCCATCCTCTATTAGATTTGTAGATGATTGTCCAAACTCTCACATAAAAATGTGTTAGTATGTTTGTTGGTTTGCATAGACTATGATAATTAATTCCTTGAGTCAAATTGCATGTAAGGATGCAAATTCAATAAATTCAACAAAATGATCAAAGATGATATAAAAAATGCCTAGAATGTAAATTCACTACTTCATTTCAACACCAAATATAAATGTATTTCTATTGATTTATCTTTCAATTCTCTATAATGAGTGATAGATTCCTTAATTTATAAATGCCTTAAACAAAGGCAAGTGAATGTTATTTATAGAAGCATTTGATATTAAATAATGGAAATGTGTGTTCAATCAACTTAGACAAAAATATCAAGGAGGCCAATAAGAGGCGATGTTTAATGGCCAAAAAGATGATACCCCTAACATAAGGAATGCACAAATGAAAGATCAAATAGACTAGGGGGATAAAATAATGTCCCCTAATATTGGCATGCCCAAGATCAGACAAGGATGCTCAAAATAAATACAATAGATAAACAAGATACACAAAGAACTCTAAAAGTGTGATGCAACAATAAGTATCAATTGTAGATTCTAAAATTTGGATATATACCAATACAAGCTCTAGAGATGTGCACTCTATGAAGTGAGATGTAGAAATATAAGTTTGTATAGGACTCTATAAGTAAGGTGTATCAATATGGGATCACAAAATAAAATTTATAAGACATAGCAAGATGTAGCAATGCGAGATCAAGAGATAAATAATATCACAATATAGGATTGACAAAGAACTTTGGACATATAGGATCATAAGAATTTTTTTATAGCAAAATGCAATACCAATGAAGTACTCGAGATAGTAAAATATGAAATAAATGCTCTTAGTAGCATGATATAACAAAAATAAAGTATAAGTAGTAGCTATATATAACAATAATAGACCATGAATGCTCAAAGTATCCATATATAGTGGACAAGATGCTCAAGCTAGCAAGATGTAACAATAATGCTTCATAGACAATTTGTTGAAGATTGCAAGATAGTAGACTATGGATAAATCTTAAGGATCATAAGTGTAAATGTAAATAGGAAAATATAAGAACCAAGGAAAAATAATATAAAAGACAAAGGTCAAATTTAAATGTAAGAATGACAAAGTAAGACAAGACACAAATCTCCTCAAGTGAGGGAGAAAGAGATAAAAATAATGACAAAGGATAGAGGAAGATCAAACATGATCCCCAAGTGGAGAAAATTAAATAAATTAAACATAAGGTTCAATGAAGCCAAATATGCCCCCAAGTGAGGGAAAATAAACACAATATGGAGAGATAAAATAATACACAAATTAATTAAAAGAAAGAAAAATACATTAGTGATATATAAATAATGAGATCATCAATTTACAAACATCGATAATTTCTTTAAAAAACTAGTAGTGTTGGATCCTTCATGAGATCATCATTGTCCCAAAAAGAATCATCAAATTATGTTTTCAAAGTTGTTTTAATTTGTGTTCTTCTTTACTTGCTTTTTTAATAACATGTGTTTATTCTTGATATTCCTATATGCTAGGTGAAAACACACTATCAACTAGTGTAATATCTCATCCATGTTTTTTTTAATACTTTTGTTTGTGGTTGAATGATAATATTTGCATGAAACACAACCTCTTTCTTTGGTTTCCATGTTGATTATTTTGCTTGAAATTGAATGATGTTTGGTTCCTTTTAATTTTTATTTTGTATGTTCCTATTTTCTTTGAATCAATGCATTATTATTTTGGTTCTTCTTTTAATAGGTAAATTATTCCTTCTTAAGTCTCATTTGAATTCTTTCTAACTCATCAAAGTGAATCTTGTTTATAAATTGTGAATAGTCATTCTCTAATAACTTGCATGTCACTATCTATGTCTTAACATATGTTCAATGTAAAGTGACTAGCATTCAATATTGACTAATAATGAACCCTTTCTTTTTCAATCACTTTTCAATTATTACAAACTTGACACATTAATGTAAAATAAATGATACAACTTTGCATTGCACAATCCAAGGTTTACCAAGCAAGACACCAAATTCATTTGATTATGGTATGGCATGACATAAAACACATAATTCCTTGGGTCCTACCTATAATTTCAAAATTATACAATTACATAACATGACAATTGAATAATTTTTTAATACATAATTGTATTATTGTGTGGGAGATCAACAAGAAACTGTGTGATACATAATGTATAGTACCCAATATGTGTTCTAGATTTTAGTAATTATTTGTGGGATTTTCTCATTTAAAATATAATCAATGATAACATAGGAGGAGAAAACATTGTAGTATTATACTCAACATTTCCCACAAAAGCATGACAAACATCACCACCGTCATCATTATTACCAATAATATTATCAATAGAAAATGCATGTATGTTGTTTTAACATTTTGGAAATAATTTTGGGTACATTTTCAAATTACGATTAGTAGGGGCCACAAAGATTTCCATTATCATTTAACTCTACTGACTTTAATTATTTTGTTATCTATCATATGTACTTTATTTTCAAGAACTACATATTTTTCTTTTTGATGCTCATTAACATGGTGATAGTTATGAGATACTTGATCACTTTATCATTTAGAGAGTGGTTAACTAGTAGCTGTATAGGATGAATAGGAGGAATAATGATTAGATTTTCACTCCACAACTTTCAAAACACATTATCCATAAATTCATCAAGTTTAGTGAACTCCTTATATTTAGATAGTCTAAATAAAGGGAAAAGAAAGAATTAGTTTCTTAATTCACATTTTATTTCTTTTCATCACTCTTTGAAAAATTGTTTGACTTTTCACATTTAGTAGGGAAAGAAACATTTTTATTTGAAAATCCATATTTAAACTCATTCTATGTTAATTTAAATTCTAATTTTGACATAGGAACATAAATCCATAAAAAATTAAAGCTATTATGATACACATGGTCTTGAGTTGGTTAATAATCTCCTTGATAAATATATTTTGAATTTACAAGTCATACAAAGGGGTATTCAACTTAGAGCACATTGATTAAAATCTCATGAAGTTGGTTGCATAAAAACTAATAGATTAAGAAACTAGTATATGATTACTAAAAAAAATTTGCAGGCCATGGGTTGGCTGTTCAATAACTCAACAATACATATAAAAGATAGTTTTGGAAGATCAAAGGTGTCACGTGTTAAATGTAATATATCCATGACACTGTAAACCATAGATTGCAAACTTGGTTAGTACTTGTGAGGTTTTTTGCTCCACTTGTACTCACAAGGTTTACTCATTGAATTTTTTAGCTTAGTGCTCACTGAGACTCCCCAAAATCTTGTTGTGTCTCACAACTTTGGTTACCAAAAATTTGATGCCCAATCAAAATTAAAAGAGGACATATCCAATATGTAGGTGTTGATGTAATGTTAAAATGTTGAATAATTAAAAGAAGACTTATAATTAAAAGTAAATTTGTAACCTAACAATAATTTGTTCCAATTTGAATAGATAATTAAAAGAGGACATATCCAATATGTAGATATCATTCTAATGCCAATAATGCTAAATAATGGAATTTGAACAAGAGATTCACTTGAAGGGGGAAACCTTCGCTTAGCAAAAAATTGATTACAAAATAAGAGAATTTCAACTACTCATGCTATGCAATTGATTGCCTATCCTTTATTCCTATATAATATTAGGTTTGAGCAACCTCAAAACTCTAATGAAGCTACTTGCATAAAAATAGCAAATCTCAAAACTAGTATATGGTTACTAAAAAAATTGTGGGCCATAGGTTGGCTGTTCAATAACTCAATAATACATATAAAATATAGTTTTGGAAGATCAAAGGTGTCATGTGTTAAATGTAATTAATCCATGACACTGTAAACCATATATTACAAAATTGGTTAGTACTTGTGAGGTTTTTTGCTCCACTTGTATTCACAAGGTTTACTCGTTGAGTTTTTTAGCTTAGTGCTCATTGAGACTCACCAAAATCATGGTGTGTCTCACAACTTGATTCACCATTCTAGCAAGACATCAAAGTTGTGGAAAAAAATGTGGGTCAGACACTCCATTTTTTTGGCTTTATAATCATCATTTTTTGCTTTTTTTCCTATTTAAAAAATAATGAAAAATGGTGTGTGTTATAAAGGTCTCAGCTAGAGGATGACAACATGATGTATGAACATCCCCGTGACATGTTGTGGTCTCATACAGACTGAAAATAGAGCAAGTATATCAAAACACATAGAGCCTAATAACTACTCGAGAACTAAAATCTGACAGTTTGCTAAACTAACAAAATGCTTGAAATAAAGAAAAATACAACAAGAAGAATACTAAATATGCAAGTAAATGAATTATTAAAATGAAGTGACAAGAGATAAAGGAAAGAAATGAGCTCATGAGTGGTCCAACACTACAAAGCCTCCCACAAAGCTCCACATGAATAACCTACACACATGGAAACAATGGAAATTCTTGGAGTTGTTTCGGGGCTTTCCTTTTTCAAACCCTCATTTTGGTGTTTCCACCTCCATAGATAGCCAAAGAGACAAAGAGATAAAGAAATAGACAAGAGACAATGTAGAATGAAAAGATATAGAAAGAAGACACATTAGATATTAATATGCTATCAAATAAATATGATAATGCAATAAAAGAGTGTTTACCCTCCCTTCAACAAGCTTGAGAAGTTGAAAGAGAATGAAACACCTTAAGAGAGTTGAGACAAAGATGCAGAAGCCACGAACGTGCAAGAAGCTTGAGAAAAATGGTGTAGAAGAGCTTGAGAGAATGAAAGTGCAAGAATGATAATGAAAGCTTGAGAGAATGAGAATGCAAGAATGAGCTAGATTGAGAGATCAAATGAATAAATACATGCAATAGGACCGTTTTTAGGCGCGTCTGTGACTGTAGAGGTATTACAATTCATGGGCATAAAAAAGTGTAATGTCCCAGTGGCCACAAGATCAAGAATCTTGTCAGGACATTCACGCGACGTGTAGATGTCTATGCGTCATGGAAGCATCCTCGACAAAAATCCCTTCAACAACTGAAAATAATGGGGTTAAGGATGAATTGAAGGCAAGAAAAAGGGGGATTCACATTATTATCTTTATTAGGCTAAATTGAAGGTTATGAATGTGAAATTGCATTGGGGGTGCAATTTTACAACATTACACCCTTAACAAGATCTTCTACAAATTTTACAAGAGTATGCGAGATAGGGTTGGTCCTAACTTATAAAAGGTGTACACAAAAATCTTACACTCAAAATTGTTGGGGAAATTTATTAACTATGCATTTTAAAATAAATTATAATTTATTAATGAATTATATTGTGAATTTTTAATACAAAAATAAAAGGAATGCAATATTAATATGGGTCTTACAAGTAAACATATTGGTTTACATTAAATACCTTTCCAATAGAAGGTTAATTGTTTAAAAACCTCCAATTTGTTCTCAATTGAGGAATAATTATAAAGACAAGCCTTTGAAAATAAAAAAAATTATCGAGGTAGGGGGAAATTATGGAAAGAACATTATTATGTTGAAGGAATTCTCTTTAGTGAGAGGGAGTGAGCTACTTTGGTGGATTAATGTTCAAAATTTCATGAGAAGGATACAAGATGATTGAAATGCATTCTTATTGCACATGTGCTATTGGAAATCATAGATATATATTGAGAATAGGGATGGTTCCAGGTCACCATTTTGAGTCTTTCCTCTCCACCAATGCTTTTTCACAACCTTCAAACTCCTTGGTAGTGAAATTTAATGGAGAAAATATCTTTTGATAGACTTCTCCTCCTTCTCTTGCTAGGATATTTTTGCCTCCATGAATTTTTTTCACTTTGATATTTTTATGGAATGAATATTCACAAGAGATGCAAACAATAACATATCCTATTGACATAAATGAACATTATGTCCATGTAGATGTAGCTAAGCAAACCAGATAAATTAATTTCAAGTTTGGGAGGCTTGCAAGCACCATGTGCCATAATAAGATACATGAAATTATAATATGTGCAATATAGATACACATGCAAAATATACTTAATGAAGACACCTTGAAAGTAACAATCTAAACACCTTGTTTGATGACGTGAGATTGGGAAAAACTTAATTTTTTATTATCAAAGATCTAATATAGAAAATTTGACATCAAGATAGGTTTACACACTTCATAAGGTTTTGGTGCCCTTATGTTATGTGGTGGGGTTCGTGTGCTACTATGTTTTTGTTGCTCTTGATCCCACAAGTTACTTATTAAAATATTTCATTCATTTAAATGAGATCATAGATATGGTTTATATTTTGAGTTGGCTCTTCCAATCAATTTAATAACTTAATTTTAATTAATTAATTTTGATATAATTAATATAATAATATAATTTTTGTAATATTAATAGTAAATAAAATGAATATAACTAAATGTATATAAAAATTATGATATATTTTGAAATATATATATAATATATATTATTTTTTATGCACAACACTTTCAAATTCGATTTCTCATTACATTATCATCGTCGTCATGTTTAATGTTTCTCTTTTTGGTAACATATACATCAATTCATCAAAAGCAAATCTACACCTTACATTACTTTGTGTACCGCAAGGATTTAAAGACATTAATCTCTCATAGATTGAGTGTCAATGTGACGATGAGAAAGCTATAAACTTTTGATGTTGGGAGGCATTGCTATATCTTCACATAGTCAAATGTTGGTGATTGAAAGAAAATGTCACTTTCAATCAAATCTATTTCATATATATGAAAAACTTTGCTCAAAACATGTCATTTACTTAAAGACTTCACAATTCACTTTTAAGACCTCTTTGACATACCCATGCACACTAATCATAGAAACATCCTCTGAAAATCGGAGTTACCATGTCTCCGATAAAAATAAAATAAAAATAGTATCAACATGTGAGCTTATACGCTAGAACTACGCGCCACTTAACAAAGCAGCAATAGGCAGTAGAGCCTGTTGTGTATCACGGGGAAAAGGTGGGGAAGAGGAAGAGAAAAGGAAGTAGAATTGGGGAAGAGGAAGGGAAAAGGTAGAAGAATTACTAGGAAGCAAGATTAGTAAGAAGCATTAGAGCCTGTTGCGTATCCCGTGGAAGAGGAAGAGGAAGAGGAATTATTGGGGAAGTGGAATTGGAATGAAGCTTGCAGGTTTGAAAACTGTGCAAAATGCGCACGGGGAGTCCATATGGGCCGTGACGTGGGTGCCTGCAACAGACTCGAGCCCGCCTTTGCTTCTGAGCGGGTCAGTGGATGAGAGCGTAAAGATATGGCGGGGCGACGAATTGGAGGAGGAGGCGTGCAACACTGGGCACTCGCTGGGAGTGGTTGCGGTGGCGGCACATCCAGCGGGCTCAATTGCGGCCTCCACCTCCCTCGACAGTTTTGTTCGCGTCTTTGACGTCCACTCCAACTCCACCATCTCCACCCTCGATTCGCCCCCATCCGAGGCCTGGAACATGCACTTCCATCCCAGGGTATTCTTTTTTATAAACCCCGATTCTTTGCTTTTTGATTGCAAACGTGTCTTAGAGGAGAGGGCTTGGTATTAGAAATATAAACTATAATCCAAACTAATGATTTTTTAAATTAAAATATGTAAAATAATTTCCTGGTTCTGAGCTGATAGGACTTGGGATTAGAATTAGAAATGATGCAACCATAAAAATGCAAAATTCTCTAGTGTCCACCAATGTAAACTCACAATTTGATCTTTGTGAGTGATGAAGAACAATCTAGAAATGTGGTAGGAATCTATCCATGCTGGATATCTCACAGTCTCAATCTCACGAATATCTGATTCTCTGAATGATGCTTGTTACTGTTTTCAGCCTAACGTCGGACTCCAATTATACCCCTTCGATATACAAAAAATTCAGAGAAAATCTCTGTCAAATCATGTATATTCATGAAGTTGGTTATCCACGGTCTATATTATGTGAAAATCAGCCCAAAACCATACACTGATTATGATGATACAGTGTCAATGCCTCTCATCAATCTGAAAATGCCTATACCTACAAATGTGATTGGAACGTGTCGAAAAATGCTCTAACCGCATTATCCGACTTGACCTGTCACACCCAAAATTTGTAGGCCTCTATATCCAAAGTTAGCATAGCTCAAAAGATGACCTATGTCTTCTCCATTGCTGGATAAAAGCTGGGGAAGTCTAAATAACCATTAATGTTATATACCAACTATGTACAGTCAGATTGACCTCTAATGGTGAAGATTGTCTCCTATCATATCATGTATGCGATCATCCTGTTCAATACCTACACTACTTTCCTCCTCATGAAGACTTCCCATTGTGAAAACTTTGCTGGAGATCAAAACACCGATTTTCTGTATGTTCAATCCAGCTGCAATTCTAGCATCTATCCTCAAAAGGAGATTCAACGACTCGAGCATCTATCTCCAACACTTTGAATGCACCATCTACTAACAAACTCAGGGGTTGTGAATAAGAAGGAATATGAAAAATTTGGCCCTCATTGCAAATCATTTTGTTCCTATTGAGGATTAAGTATTCCTTGGTCAGTTTATTGATTAATTTATAAAATAATATACTTAGACAGCTTGACACCCTTGCCTATTTGTGAATGTGAAGGGTGATATCTGCTCCTCTGAGATTTACGGGGTCTACTTCGCAAGGAATTTATATATGCAAGTGTTTTTTATATGGTAGCAATATCAAATATGAAATATGTAACAAGGAAAATTCATTGAGTGCCAACCAAGACTACTGAATTCCTTGAAAACTTTTCTGTTGCAGTAGGAACAAAAACTTATAAAATCCACTGAGTAAAGCACCTTCACGATGAACTAGATGGAGCTGAGGTCAGTTCTTAGGCTTTTCATTTGGCCTTGGAGTAGCGCCCTATCAAAATTAAAAGAGGACATATAATTAAAAGTAAATTTGTAACCTAACAATAATTTGTTCCAACTTGAACAGATAATTAAAAGAGGACATATCCAATATGTAGATATCAGTCTAATTCCAATAATGCTGAATAGTGGAAATTGAACAAGAGATTCGCTTCAAGGGGGAGTCCCTCCAAGAAGCAGAAATTTGATTACCAAATAAGAGATTTTCAACTACTCATGCCATGCAATTGACTGCCTATCCTTTATTCCTATATAATATTAGTTTTGAGCAACCTCAAAACTCTAATGAAGCTGGCTGCATAAAAAACAGCAGATCTAGAAACTAGTATATGATTACTAAAAAAATTTTGTGGGCCGTAGGTTGGCTGTTCAATAACCCAACAACACATATAAAAGATAGTTTTGGAAGATCAAAGGTGTCATGTGTTAAATGTAATGAATCCATGACACTGTAAACCATGAAAAACTATGAAAAATGGTGTGTGCTGTGAAGGTCTATGTGGTTTTGAAAATGGTGTGCTGCCCCCAAACACTCGTGAGGGGCACTGCCTCTTGACCCTGCTGGGGGCTTTGCCCCTAGACCCACACCGAACTCATTCGATACATTCTGTAGCTGTATTTTGCATAAAATAAATATTTTTTAAGTTGCTGAGTTTTGCTAAGTTCTCTTTGAGTTGGAAATTTTTGGTTTGCTGAGTAATCTTCAAGTCCGAGTCTGTGAACTATACTGTAAACAAATGAGTCTCTATAGAACCAATGAAAACCCACATAAAATATTAAACAGATTCCTGTCTGGACCATAAATACTCAATATATGCCCTTTATAGGCTCTTCAGCCATTGATTATGGGCATTCAGAGGTTGTTTGATATGAACAGTCATAAAACACATAATTATACCATGTGGATGTCACAAATGAATGTAGGTTGAATATGCCACAACAGCCACAACCATTATATCCCACTAATTTGATTGCTATTTCGCATATCAAAATTTTTACACCATGGATCCAGATATAATATGGGCAACTTATTTGTGCCAAAATTGGGTAATCATCAAATTGGTTCTATGCATACATGACACATCAATAAGCTAAGTTACCAGTTCGGTTTTGGGTTCAGGTTCGGGTTCAGGTTCGAGAACCCGGTTCGCCGGTTCGAGAATTTCTTTTTTAGGATTTGGGTTCGTTTTGGGTTCAATAATACAAAAACATATAAAAATCAGAAATATATACATATTTGCAGCAGTAATTAAGTTCAGAATACACCACCATATTAATAGTCAAATAACATAGCAAAAATGAAAAATACACCACCACGTAATACTCAAAATCCAACACATGCAATCAACCTAACAAGAATCCATATCTGGATCTAATCTTAGAAAATATAATTCTTTGAAAAAAGAGCTCTACACAAGCTGACCAAATTCCATCAAGAACATAAAAATTTAGAGGCAAAGGCATTATTTTCCAACTATTTGAAGCTGAATATGGATAAAAACAAAAGAGATCAAAATCGCACAGCCAAATTGTTTTGTAAGCAAGCTAAATGAATAAGCCATTAATGCCATGTGACTGTATAATTGGATTTTCCGTTGACATGTGAGCGGCATGGGTGGTCCCATGCAAATTTTAAGGATGAAATAAATGTCTATGCCTGGTTCAAAACACTAAACTAGAATAGTTATTTTACAAGCCAGCCCATTGAAAACACTATCTCTTTACCTATTTCATGTTTTAGAGGCACATATGAGGGTTGAAAGGGAAAAAAAACCTATTTAAAAGTCAACAAAGACTGAAAAAAATATTTAAAAATTGCAAAAAGGTGCTTTTACGTCTACCTGGGCACGAAATTATACCCAGGTTCAAAAAATTTGAACCTTGGTCGGACCCACAGTCTGGGTTCCGAACCCGGTTCGAATCCACAGTCGGTTTTTCGAACCCTGGTCGAATTTGGGCGAACCGGACCCGAATTCCGAACCCGGATCGAACCCAGGCCTCCTAGGGCCAAACCCGGTAACTTAGTCAATAAGTATAGAAGTTATTAAAGAGAATCAAAGAGCATTGTGCTTGGGCGCATTTGTGTTCACCGTTTCTCTACTTTCAATGACATCTGTAAAGGTGCCTAAGTGGTGGGGCTTTGTCCAAACTGTTAAATTTTCAGATCATGGTGAGCAGATTCTGCACTCAGCTAAATAAATTTAACTGCAAAGTAGCTTAAATCCAAAACTCCAATCAGAACAGCAGATCTGATCATGCTGATCTGCAAACACATACTTCTGAAATTATAAACAGTCACAAATCTGAACTGTTAATAATGCATCTATTTTTTAGTGAAACTGGAAATATTACACTGCACTAGTTAAATACTCAAATATGCACTGCCTGCTCTTTCTCTATCTCTCTTATTTCAGTGGTGTGCCCTAGGTTTCTTTTATAAAACAACAGAACTCTGAGGTTTACAAATGAAAAATCTCCTACTGGAGTGCCTAGACCAATATAGAAACTAAAGCGGAAAAGTAACCAAATAAAAAAAGAGCCTTGTTCTAAAATAAGAACATCAGTTTTCTCAGAATTTAGAACCCATTCTAAATAAAAAAATGCAAACAGCATGCTTTTACTAAAAAAAAGAAGGGATCTGTGACCAGATAAGGATAGAAAATGTTAAAAAGCTGAGTGCGCCCTGCTGAAGGAGAACATCTGCCAAGTGACAGTTACAGAAAACCAACACTAACATTTTTTGTGGGGTTAGTGTTCTTTTTGAACTTAAATGCTTTCATTTTTGGGGCCTGTGGATTGGCAGCCACAACTCTGATATTGATGCAAAATTGGAACAAACCCTTACATACATGTAATGTCCCTAATAGGAATTATACTAGCATTATCCCAAATTATCGGTTTCCCAAGCAATAAAAGAATTAGAAGGTACCTTTGCTTGATTTAATCCCTGCAAACAAGTTAGAGATCAATTACAGTAATAACTTAATAAGTAGATCATTATGATCAAACATTAGTAAATCCATGGTAAATTTGTTAATCCAGCTATTACCTTTCCTAGGGATACTCAACCATGGGCGAACATGGGAGAGAGTGACTCGATGGGGTGTCTTAGCCTCTCTAGGCCCAAAGGCAGTACCCCTCTGGCCTCATGTGGCCCATGCCATTCATATGAGGTGGCCTACCTAGTGAGGATTCTAATTTATCCATTATCCCCTCATATTGCCATCTTTCCCCATTTCCTCATGATTGGTCTCCTTATATTGCTATACCATGATAGGGGAGTGAGGTTTCAAAAGGGGCCCTGGTAGCCCAACTCTCCTAAGCCCAAAGGCAATATCCTTTGAACTAAAAGGCAGTACCCGTCTGGCCCATGTGGGCTCATCTTGTCCCCTCCCAGGTGGCGTACCTAGAAGAGAGCCCCGTCACCGTACCCCTTTTGTAATTCTTCCTCCTCCCATCATGGTAGACGTATGCACATAATAAGTAATCAATTTCACATTTGCAAATAATCATATCAGCAATATATAATGAATCATAAGTTACCAATAACAATATGCATGGACCATTGATCAGATTTAAATAATGCATGGACCATTGATCAGATTTAAACAATACCATATTCCCATATAGATCCTACCATAAATGTATTAACTTACAATTCTACAATCATAAGATAGCTATGCAACAGAGATTTTATGATTTGCTGGTCGATCCCTTCTTCTTTCTAATTCCCAATCGATCTGTCCTTCACACTCAGAAGATATTGTTAGTGTAGATTGAAAGGATAAGAATCTTATTTAAAGCATCATAATTACTTATAAAGCTCAATAATTGCTGCAAGCAACATTATTGCATAATCGAATATAGTTCACATAGCTAGACATATACATATATATATGTATATTTGATTTTATTTATATACAACTTACTTCCCCTATTGATTTACCATCCATCTTCATTTATCTCTTCTTGAACCTATCTCTTTCTTCCCACATATTTCCTCTTCCCATTTCTGATTGTATCATATGAATGTATCTGCTCCTATGCTCTGTAATTTCCAAGGTGCAAATATATTTTCTTCCTTCTAATTCCTTAATTTTATTGCATAAGTGTCTTCAATATAATTCAGAATTATATTTCATTTTTTCTGCTCATATCTTCCTTATATTCTGGAAACATTCCTCACTATTTCCATATTTGCAGACTTGCTCTTATATCTTATTTTCTATAGAGTCACACCTCTTCAAGTGGTCGCTACCTTTAGTAAGCATTAATATTTATCTACCAATCCTTATTTAATTCTTAGCAATTCTTGTTTGCTTGTAAGCATTTCCTTCATTATCGTTTCTTTATGCTCATTAAAACACCTATACGTAAATTGATGTCTTGAATATTGGTCTGATCGCTGCCTTTTATAAGTCTTAAGTTTAACCGCTGTCTTAGAATGAGTCGCCCTCTTCTAATCTCATTGCTTCTTCTAAAAACATTCGCTGTCTTAAAGAAAACATCAATCACTGCTCCTTTAGGAAATCGTTTTATACTAATATGTTTGTATAATTAATATATTATATATTTGTTTTTATATTAGTTATTATTATATTATAATTGAAATATCAGATTGTTTATTCATATATATGTTTTTATTTATTTATTATAGATTATAATCATAATAATATTTAAATTGTTTATCATTTATATTTTAATATTTATAATGTTGTATTCGATAATTATAATTATAATATTATCTTTGATAATTATAATTATAATAATATTAAATGGCTAATAGGTATTTTATCTATTTACTTGCTTTTCGATGCTTGATATCTTGGTGTTACAATTTCGGGGACACGACAGTACATATAAAATTTGATTCATCCTTTATTTACAAATATATGGTATACACATGAGTACAACCATTGCAAGGAAACTTAATTAATCACCTGATTAGATTCCACTGATTAATCTAATCCTAACTAGGATATAATAAAAAGTATAAAATAAAATGTAATTCTTGCATCCCTAGGCGGTAGGACTTGGGATTGACTTTAGGGATGATGTGATATTATGACCAAAAAATCTTCTATGAGTGGCTCGACTAGGGGTTCTAGCAATGAGAAGTACAATTATGCTTATCATGAAAGTAAAGAATCTCATATCTCAAACTTAAAGAAGGCAAAGTCCCTTCTACTTGAGCAAAAATCACAACCTGAAGTTGAGAGGTCTATGTTTCCATCTTAACACATACAATCTTTGGTCAATTCTTATGGTCAATGACTATTCACTTGTAACTACCAAACTAAAGACAAAACGGTTGATTTGAGCCTTGATAATGGTGGGCAAAGGAACTTAATCTCAAAAGTAGTTGTATAATCTTTATTTGCCAACTTTAGGCCATGCATACCTATACTAGTGGAGATGGGTTAAGATGGAGGCACAATTATCTCATCATTCGCAAGTGCTCTTTTACATTTTCCATTAAGTTGTTCTAGGACACAGTTTACTGTGATGTCCCTCCACTAGATTGCTGCAATTTGATGCTTGGAGCTCCATATATTTATGGTTACATGACTGTATGACGGCTTCACCATAGCTATTGGTTGCAATTTGCAAATGGACAGGAAAGTGTATACATTTATTTCTTCTTGTAGTCCTTTCCTTGCTGTTAAACAAGTAAGTTTGCATAAATTTGAATATTCCAATCATTCGGGAAGCTAAGGCAGATGATGTCCAAAAGCTCCTTGCACCATCAAATTCCTTGTGGGTGGATGTTTTGATGTTTGTGAGGAATCTAAAGGGCTTCCTCCTATGGAGTCCATCAAACATTCAATTGAGCTTGTGCCACAATCTTTGGTGACCAATCAGCCAGTGTATTATGCTACGCCCATTGAATGTGTCATAATAGAGTGCCAAATCATGCAATTGTTAGGGGAAAGCAAGATTCAACCTATCACTTCTCCCTGTGGATCTTTTACTATTGTATTGCCAAATAAAGATCTTATTTAGTTGTTGTTAGTCAGATTATTGGACTCTTAACAAAATCTCTATGAGAAATTGCTACCCACTTCCTTGTATCAACAGTCTTAGTTTAGCTTTATAGAGCAAAGTACTTCACTAAGCTCAATTTGACATTGTATATCACAAAGTCTACATGGGGACTCATGATGTTTGGGAAACAGCCTTTGTTTGGAAAATAGCCTTCAAGACAAATTTTGGGGCGTCATTGATGCACTTGCAATGTTTATACATTTCATTGATAATATTTTAGGCCCCACCTTGGTAAATTTGTGGTCATCTGTTTTGATGACATATGTGTCTACTGTAAGACTTGGGTTTACCACTTGGTCTGTTTACAACTTGTGTTGGATCTTCTTCGTCAACACCAACACCAAGTGAAGATGAATAACTATGAGTCCTTTGGGCAAACTCGAGTCAAGTACCTGGGCTTCCTTGTTGACGAATATGGACTACAAGCAAATCTAGATAAATTCAAGGTCATTCAGGAGATGCCCACTACATTCTGTATTTTATATTTAAAGAGTTTTTTGGGAGGTTTGAACTTTTATAGAAATTTCATTTGTAACTACTCATTTTTCCCCGCCCCTTTGTCAACTCAATCATTGTAAACTCTTACTCAGAGTACAGAAACTGCTCAAACATCAGCTGTTTGGAAGGTGTTCTTTACATTACATATGTTCTTGCTTTCTCTGACCTACAACCACCAGCTGAGCTTATATTGTAGGCACACTCCTTTAGCATGGGTGACGTCCATTGGCATATCATCTCAAAGCCTTATCACAAGTCAGGTTCAGTTATAGTACTTACAAGGAATTTTATGCTTTAGTCTGAGCACTCAAGCAATGGTGCCATTTAGCTTCTTGATAAGGTCATGCGACACATGGATTCCCAATCCTTTCAACTATTGAATTCTCAATCCAAGATTCAAGAACATTGCTGTTTGAAATGACAATCATATATGCATTAGTTTCATTTGGTGATCAAATACAAGAAAGGCTGGTGCAGGAGTATCTTGGGGCTTGAGCAATTGACATCACCAAAAACAATTATTTTACTTATAATTTTTGGTTTGTTTGTTCTAACCTTGGTTTCCTTGCTCTAGATGAGTACTCCATGTTCAAATTTGAAATTCAAATTACTTTCCCACCCAGTTTGGAGCATCCACCTTGGAGAGAATTTTGTTGGACCCCCTTGGAAGTTGAAGAGTCACATTTTCTCATAAAGGCACTTGGGAGGGTGGGCCTCTTGGATGTCATTTATTTAATTTGCATGTTTGGTCTTCTTTCACATGCCTTTGTCTCTTAATGAAGTGCCCATTTGGAGGGGAGTTTGAGTGGAGAATCTTGTATAACGAACCTTCGTTATACATTAGGGGATCTTAAATGGAAGGAGTTACATAGTCTCCTTGATTCTTGCTTTGATTTTTTTAGAGGATGGCATCACTTGTATAGGAGGTTTTATGAGCTACATTGTAATGTACCCTATCAGACAATGTTAGGAAATTGATGAATCTTAAAAAATGTGCAAGCTGAAATAATGAATCAATGTTAAATGTAGGTTCCAAACCCTACTAAAATTAATGCTGATCAGCAATATGTCAATATTGCAAATCCATTATCAATCAAAATGCATGTTATCAACAACAAATTCAACCATCTTCAATGTTAGTTATGAATTATAACTCTCAAATGCTGAAAGTAATATATTTACTGATGTATGAAAGCAAAAAATATGTATGAAACCTTCCATTATACTTCTACATGCACTTTGAATATTTAATTAAGGCAAATGTGACTGTTATAACAGCAAATAATCGTTTGAACAGCAATTTAGGCAAGCAAAACTTTTTGTTTTACCAGAAATATTACTTACACCCTTCTGTACAGCTGTACGGAAGGGTACAAACCCTTGAGATAGGTGCCAAACATGGAATAATGGAGCTGAAATTATATGGTAGTAGCTGGAAGGTGCATGAACAGGTCTGAAACTCTTCTTTAATGGCAGCAAATTGATGACAAGAACTGTTCATCAGCCAAACCCTGAAAATCAGCAATTATTCAAAGGTACAGCAGACAGAAAACATGTCTGACAGCAGATTCAACGTCCAAAAGGTCTCACAATAGCAGCAACCAATTCAAAATCCTAGGCACAACACTTGTTAAGGCTGGAAACAGCAATCAAATGCAGGTCACAGCCATCATGAGGGCTGGAAACCTTGATTAATGGCTGGAAACCTCAACAAAACAGCAGATCTAAACCCTATGTCAGCAACAACAGCAAACACCCCTCAAAATGATGGCTGGAAACAAGAATTACTACTAATCCAATGATTGTAATATTCTACAAACAGCAGCAATAGTTTGAAAACCCTTCAAAATCAGCAAATCTAACCCATTCACATTATAGTGGCACTGTAGCAATTGAAAATGACTTCAAATCTTCAATCAATCTTCAACAATTTAATACAATTGTGATTTCCAAATGGAATCACTTCCAATGGATAAGAGGGTTTTCGTCCTCAAATTCAAATATGGAAACCAAGACGGTTTTTCGTCCTTGACATCTCCACATTGTAGCAATTGAAAATGACTTCAAATCTTCATTTAATCTTCAACAATTTAATACAATTGTGATTTCCAAATGGAATCACTTCCAATGGATAAGAGGGTTTTCGTCCTCGAATCCAAATATGGAAACCAAGAGGGTTTTCCTCGAACCCAAATATGGAAGCCAAGAGGGTTTACGTCCTCGAGATCTCCTAAACCAAGGGTTTTTGTCCTTGAATGCTTCAAAACTCCAGTTTGGAAGGAAAGTGAATAATGACAAAAATGGATGCTTTGATGTGAGCCTTGACCTCTCCTTTGTAGTTGTTCACTTTGAGCTCTTTATTTTATTTTGTTTTATTTACTTCTTCCCTCCAAATATTTAAAAATACTTTTTAAATTACAAAATGACATTTTTTAAATTACATCATAAATAAAGTGTTAAAAATACTTTTTGAAGATGACGTAGGCTCTATAATAATATTTAAGTTACTCCTTTTGAAAATAAAGTGATTGAGCCCACTTAATTATTATTATTATTTCCCTTATTTTATCCCTTGGCCTACAGGAAATAAAATAGGCTACAGGTCTTCAATTAGTTCTTTTTGTTTTTGAGAAGGGGACATATACAGATCGATTTACTTCTTATTGAGTACTATTGATTCTTTGCTTGCTATACCTGCCTTTAATATTTAATAATAATATAATAGAAAATATGATTTGTTTATATATACAGCACATGTATGGTAGATTTTATGAGTTACACCAATTTACTCCTTGTTGAGTGCTATTGATTCTCTGCTTGCCTCCCTGTCTTTAATATTATTATAATATAAAACATTATTTGTTTATATACATATATATGGTATGTTAAATGTGGTCATGGAGATCACTCCCTTTTTATGTATAATATTGTAGAATATAAACATGAAAGTTTTGGCATCATCCTATTAATAGGGGTGCAAATTACAAAAATTCCACCAATTATGATTGGGGAGACCCTGTAATCTATAAAAAGTCCTACATGTAGTGGCTAAACAAAATAACTCTATACTCAATATTACCTTGCTGCAGTAGCCAAGTAACCAAAATGAGTAAGAACATTTAAACACTAACTAACTGCCCAATAAACCGAAGTTGGCATATTAAGGTAGAGTAGTAAGCAGAGTGCTCTAATCATCCCAAGGCAGAATCACCTTCGATTGCGAAGCTCCAGTCTATTTCTCCAGAATTTGCCAGCCATGCCACAATCTTAAGGAACCCAACCTGCCTTTGAAGCCGCATTCTTTCTAACCACCTCACCAGAGCTGCTTGAGATTCTGAGAGATGACATGCCAGGGACTGCAGACATCTTTTCCCTTTCCTTCTTGACATAGCCCTGCATGGACAAGTCCTTCATGTGCACAACTCTTTTCAGCACCCCTCCAAACGTCCAAGAGTTTTTTTCTTAACTAGTGATTTTGCTAGAACTCACATAGTCTCTATATCCTCTACAAGGTCAAATAACACTGCAACAAACATGGATGCTAGTCTATGTTAACACAGTAGTGGTGGTCAACAACCATGAATTGTTTCCCCAACACCATTTTCAATGCATGCCTCATCACCATCAACTTCCCTTGAAACCGTTATTCTTATCTCTGAGACAGATGAAGGCTATTTGCCACTTATTTTGGAGATCAAGCAAACATTAAGATCCGTGTTTGTCTCTCATGAAACCACTGAAATACCACTGAAAATAGTGAATGTTGATCAATAACTGTTTCCAAGCCAAATAAAAGGAACTTGCCAAGTGTGCCTTATGTCCATGATGCCAACTTCATCTCACGTTTCATTTATTTCAGTTTGCTTGTTATGAATCCTAGCTGTCCTTTCACACATATGAGTCAGCCACCATGTGAAGAAATAATGAATTGAGGCTGTCGTGCTTGTTCAAGCCTCATTAGCATGTTTCATATGAAAAGGTGGCCTTACAAGGACGATGATCCTCGGAGAGTCGACATCAAACCAAACAATCCATAAATTATTAGGTGGTTAAAATTCAAATTTGTTCCTAATATGTGCCCATGCATTAGCCAATCAATCAATAATACATTCTTTCTTCATATCAATGGCATAATTTGTTAGGAGTCTGCGTTGTTAATTTCCTTGTAGGCATGCTGAATTGAGAAGATCACCACAGAGTCCATCAATGGCCAAACACTTTGCAGGATACTGTCTATTTATCAATTGGTAAAATTTCTGTTTTTGATCGCACTGATTATCAACATTGAGTCATCTTCCAGCACTACTGAAGAGAAATGAAATTGCTTGCATTCCTAAAGGTCTAAAATGAGGGCTTGGGCTTTTGTCTCATTGTTTGTTCCCATTTTTAATTTCTTAGAGGCTTCATACAACATCTTGCCTGCTTCGTTTTCAACCATACATTTGGCTCCTGAAGGACCTGAATTCCCTCTTGGAGCCCCATTGAAAGTTAGTTTCATTAATCCTTCCAGTGGTAGAGAACACTTGGTACCAATTCGTGGATTTACAATAGATTTAATCACACATGCACCATGAATGAGGGGGAAGCCTTAAGCCATGCCAATTTTGCATTATCTCACTGTTCCAAGAGGAAAAAGATTTATTCTTATCTAATTGGTGCTGAACCCATGTATTCTCAACTTCCCCTATTGCTGTTTCTAGTTTTGTCATAATTGTTCACTTACTCAGATTTATCTTCGAAAATGTGTCTTTTCCTCTCCTTCCCTAATTCACATATTAGGATCGAGGGGTAAATAGTCCAAAGGCATCAGAAGGTGGATCACTTTTGGATCGAAGTCCATGAAGTAAAGAGTGCTAGGTCATTTGGCGAAGCTCTAGACCATTGTAATCTCACAAAGAGCCGTTGCCAACATTTGACTGAGAAGGGACAGGTCACCAATAAGTGATCTACCATTTTCTCTGAATTGTAACAGAGAATGCATATGGAAGAACCATCATAATGAAGTTTCTTCAATCTACAGCTGTTAGGATCTTCTTGTGTATTACTGACCGGTGCAGTCACGGTAGGAGGGTCCTCAAAGAGAACTATCCAAACCGTGCAGCTGGAGTTACACAACAGAAGCAACACAAAATATGGAGGCAAATGCAGATTCAAACATTCTCATTAACAAAATTTTTGATTACAATCGGCTGGTAACATCCGGGCTTATAGATTCAGCTCACATGCCTGATATAACATACATACTCCTTAATGCGAGCAAAAATCTTACAGATCGAATTCTATATTCTTCTTAATCTACTTGATCTTGATTGATTGCTATCCTCATGATCTATTGCAAGCTTTATATCATATCCGCACATCTAGAAACATCCACGTCGGCCAAAGATCATTACAATCTCCGATGAAGGAAACGTAACGTGTGCATGAACAAGTCGGCCTCAAATTTGAATTTCTCCACAGAAGGTGCATATGATGAAGTGTGGACCTAAAATTAAGGTCGGGGACACTCCACGGAACAATTCGAAACACCACGCCAGGATCCGCAAGCTACGAGAAAGATCCACGATCGATCAAACTAGCCATTAGGTTTGAAATTATTCTGGGGCCAGTTCCAAAAACAGTCACTTAATCCCAAAGCGATAACTTGCCGAAAAAAGATCCAATCAAGCTGAAATCTTGGAATAAGGAAAATGAACATGTCCTCGATGAAAACATAGATCCGCAGGGTTTGGTGAGCAAACATGATGAAATACCGAATCTGCCAACTTGAACTAAACAAGAACAAAATTGAATGAAAATATTTTTGGTTGATGCAAGATTGCCAAGAACCAAGGATGCTCCTGCATCAAACATCTGGGGTTATTTGAAAATTGAGTCCTTCACTTTGTTGGGGCTAAAGGAAAACCAATATGGTCTACCTCAGCTTGAGAAATCCAAGAAGAATCCTCCACTGGTCTACCTTTCCACTTCACAAGATACCCTTTGTATTGTCTCCCACGCGTTTTCCTCCCATCTCTGACATCCAAAATCTCTTCTATCTCATTTGATTGTTGTTTAGGAAGCTGTTCTTCCAATTTTGCTCTACTGTCTTCACTGAATTCTACCTCATGGTATTGATGTAGATCTACAATGTTGAATGTAGGTGATATACCCATGCCATCTGGTAACTCCACTTCATATGCATTTCCTGAATCAAATTTCTTCAAAATTTTACAGGCTCCAAACTTCCTCATTTTGAGCTTATTGTATGTGCCAACTGGAAATCTCTCCTTCCTCAAATACACCATCGCTTCATCTCCAACTTCGAACTCCTTATGTCTCCTCTTTTCATCTGCTCATTCCTTATACTTCCGGTTCATATCTTCCAACTGCTGCTTTACTTGAGTATGCACTTTCTTCATATGTTCTGCAAATTCCTCTGCTTCAACACTTCTTTTATCCTCCTTATTGATGTCTCACAATTTTGATAAACCCTTAGGATGAACTCCAGTAACAATCTCAAAAGGTGTTTTTCCAGTACTCTTGTTCACTGAATTATTGTAGGAAAACTCTGTTTGAGCAAGGACTAAATCCCAACTTCTGGTCTTCTCTCCAACCAAACATCTCAGCAAATTTCCCAAACCCCTGTTTACTACCTCTGTCTATTCATCAGTCTGTGGGTGACAAGTAGAACTAAACTTCAAATTTGTCTTCAATTTCTTCCAAAGTGTCCTCCAAAAGTAACCAACAAATTTTGTATCTCTGTTTGAAACAATACTTCGAGGTAATTCGTGCAATCTGACCACTTCCTTGAAAAACAAGTCTGCTACATGTACTGCATCTGTTGTCTTCTTACAAGGTATGAAATGTGCCATTTTAGAAAATCTATCCACCACCACAAATATAGAATCATTACCTCTCTGTGTCTTCGGTAAACCAAGTATGAAATCCATGCTGATATCCTCCCAAGGTCCCTCTGGGACGGTCAAAGGTTTATACAATCCAACATTCTGACTACTCCCTTTTGCAAATTCACAAACTCTGCAACTTTGCACAAATTTCCTAACATCCTTATGAATTTGAGGCCAAAAGTAATTCTCACTTACCAATGTTATTGTCTTATCAACTCCAAAGTGTTTTGCCAATCCTCCACTATGTTTCTCTTGCACCAAGTTATCCCTCATGGAACTCCGAGGTATACACAACTGATTTCCTCTGAACAACATATCCTCCTGAATGAAATAATCCAACCACTAACTCCTATCCTCCAAGATTGGTTGTTGACAAGCTCTCCAAGGTTTTGCAAAATCTAGGTCTTCCTCATACAAGTTCTTCAATTCCTCAAAGCCTAATACTTCCACTCTCATCTCTGCCAGTAAATTCCTTCTCCTACTCAAAGCATCAACAACTCTATTTGACTTTCCACTCCTATGTTTCAAAAAAAAAGTATAACTTTGCAAGAATTCCACCAATCTCATGTGTTTCTGACTCAACTTACCTTGATTGTTCAAATACTGCAAAGCCTGATGATCTGTATACAACACAAACTCCTTAGACAATAAGTAATGTCTCCATTTCTTCAAGGCTTGAACTATGGCATAGAACTTCTGATCATACACTGAATACCTTTTCTTTGCATCATTCAACTTCTCATTGAAATAAGCTACTGGTCTTCCTTCTTGACTTAATACTGCTCCAATTGCATTTCCACTTGCATCACAGTCTACTTGAAATACCTTATTAAAGTCTGGTAAAGCCAACACAGGCTACTCAGTCACCTTCTGTTTCAGCAACTCAAAGCTTCGGTCTGCACTGGATGTCCATTTGAAATCTTTCTTATCCCCTCTCATTGTTTCTGTCATAGGGCTGCAAATAGAACTGAAATTCCTAATGATCTATCGGTAGAAACTAGCCAATCCATGAAATGATCTTACCTCTCCAATGCTTTCCGGTGTAGGCCATTCAACAATTGCTCTTACCTTCTCAGGATCCATCTTCAATCCATCCACTGATATCACAAATCCTAGATACACCAATTCTTCCTTCATGAAACTACACTTCTTAATGTTTATCAACAACTGCTCTTCTCTCAAACTCTGCAAAACTTGTCTTATATGCAACAAATGTTTTTCTCTAGTCTTACTGAAAATTAAGATGTCATCCAAATAGACAATCACAAACTTACCTAAGAATTTCTTCAACACCTCATTCATCACTCCATCCAGAAATCTCCTTCCATCAACCAAACAAATTCTAGTATTCGTACAAACCTCCACTTTAGGAACATCCTCCAATGGTAACAAAGTTTGCTTCATTCCATTTGCAACAATGGTATATATGTTCTTCTTTCCATCATGAATAGCCTGTCTATCATACTACGAAGGACTTCCCAACAAAACATGGCATACATCCATAGGCATGATATCACACAAAACCTCATCATGATAATTTCCTATCTTCAATTTCACCAAACATTGTTCACTTACCAGTATCTTATGCTCATCTTGAATCCATGCTATCGAATAGGGCTTTAGGTGTTTCAACCTTTCCAACTTCAATTTGGTCACCATTTCTTCAAAAACCAGGTTATCTGAGCTTCCACTATCAATAATCACTTTGCAACATTTACCAGCTACCTTGCATATGGTTCGGAACAAGCTCTTTCTCTGCAATGGTTCCTGCTCCATCTCACTTTGACACAATACTCTTCTTTTCACCAACACTTCTCCCTCTTCCGGTTTATTAGATGATCCAGCATGATCCTCCTCAACAAAGGCTGCTCTTCTACTGTTCTTTGTCCTTCTGCTTGCTTCTCCTTGATTACATTCAAATGCTCTATGTCCTCCACCACACTTATAGCAAGTTCCTCTGAATATTCTTTTCTCCTGTCCTCTATCACCTTTTCTATAACCCTCATTCCGGTAACCACCATATCCTCCTCTTTGGTAAGAGTTTTCATCATTTCTACGGTACGAATTATCATTCTTACTAACCTCCTTATCTTTGTTCTGATCTGCAAAAAATCCTCTTCCTCCTCTAGTAAAAATTCTTCCTCTTTGAAATCTTCCACCTCTTCCTCTCTGTCTTTGCTCATGTCTTTTTTTCAACTTCTCTTCTGCTTTTAGGGCACATTGATATGCCTCCTCCACACTCGGTAACTCAATCAAACTGATCTCATCTTGTATAGATAACCTCAAACCATTCATATATTTAGCTACTTGCTCGGTCTCATCTTCTGAGTGTCCAGATTTGATATTCAACTTGTAGAACTCCTTAGTATACTCTATCACACTTGACTCCTTCTGCTTCAAATTTTGCAACTTTCAGAACAAACTGATTTGATAGCCTGTAGGCATAAACTTTGTCTTTAACTTATTCACCATCCGATCCCATGATTTTATCTTCTCCTTTCCTCTTCTCTGCCTATTTGTCTGCAAATGTTCCCACCAAAGGGATGCATGTCCTTTCAACTTTGTACAAGCAAATTTCACCTTCTTGTCTTCTATGGTTCCTTCAAAATCGAAGTACTTCTCCATCTCCGTTATCCAATCAAGCAATTCATTCGAATCCAACTTGCCACTATAATCCGGTGGATTGAAATGTGGTTTAGTATTTACTCTGGTTAGGGCTCTTATGAACCTCTTTTCTCCCTGATCAAGGCCAGGTTGATCTTCTCTTTCCCTTTCTTCCTATTCTTCTACCTCTCCATCATTCACATCATCAACTGGTCGACCTCTCCTTTGGGCCGTTTCGACTGCTTCCAATCTAGTAGCAATTCCTCTCAACATTTCCATTACAGCTGGGTCTGCATTTTTACGCGCTCCATTTTCTCTACCATTTCTTCTTCTCGCCATCTTTACACAAGTCCTTTGCAGTTGCAGGTTGGATCCTCAATCCGCCACCCCACAACAAATCTTCAACAGGACTTTGCAAACTTTGACGATCTTCCACGGAACAAATCTCGCTCTGATACCAATTTGGTGCAGTCACGGTAGGAGGGTCCTCAAAGAGAACTATCTAGACCGTGCAGCTAGAGTTACACAACAGAAGCAACACAAAATATAGAGGCAAATGCAGATTCAAACATTCTCATTAATAAAAATTTCGATTACAATCGGTCGGTAACATTTGGGCTTATAGATTAGGCTCACAGGCCTGATATAACATACATGCTCCTTAATGCGAGCGAAAGTCTTACAGATCAAATTCTATATTCTTCTTAATCTACTTGATCTTGATTGATTGCTATCCTCATGATCTATTACAAGCTTTATATCATATCCGCAGATCTAGAAACATCCGTGTCGGCCAAAGATCATTACAATCTCTAATGAAGGAAACGTAACGTGTGCATGAACAGGTTGGCCTCAAATTTGAATTTCTGCACGGAAGGTGAATATGACGAAGTGTGGACCTAAAATTAAGGACGGGGACACTCCACAGAACAATTCGAAACACCTCGCTAGGATCCACAAGCTACGGGAAAGATCCACAATCGATCAAACTGGCCATTAGGTTTGAAATTATTCCGGAGCCAGTTCCAAAAATAGTCACTTAATCCGAAAGCGATAACTTGCCGAAAAAATATCTAATCGAGCTAAAATCTTGAAATAAGGAAAATGAACATGTCCTCGGTGAAAACATAGATCTGCAGGGTCTGGTGAGCAAACATGATGAAATACCGAATTTGCCAACTTGAACTAAACAAGAACTGAACAAGAACAAAATTGAATGAAAATATTTTTGGTTGATGCAAGATTGCCAAGAACCAAGGATGCTCCTGCATCACTAACCATCCAAAGGCACTCACCTTGGGAAGACATTTTTTTATTCTAGCACAAATTTGCAGGGCAATTCTTTGTTGGTGGATCTCATTGATTATTCATCTGATCTCATTGTTTTGGTAGGCATTTTGAGACACAACATTAGGTATATCAGAATAGTAGATATGATTGATTTCAACATTAATATTTTTCCTAGAAAGGAAATCTATTTCCCTTTCCAAGTCACCATCTGATTCTTGCAACTCTTCAGTAGGTTCTCCCACGAAGAAGGTTTGCGAGTCCCTTCAAATAATGGTGCCCCTAAATATTGTTTGGAAGGGCACCCACTTTATACCCTAAAATGCTTGCAATTTGTTTGTGTGCAAGTGCTTACATGAAAGAAGAAAGCTTCAGATTTTTCTATGTTAATGAGCTGACTGGAAGCAATAGACCACTATGACCAGAAGCAATAGAGTACTTCCCCAAAGTGTTTCGAATTAACTCATCCTCTTCCTTACATGCTTTGCCAAATAGGATTGTGTCATCAGTGAATTGTTGATGTGAGATCGCATTTACTCAATGAGCAATCTGAATTCCTTTCCTAACTCCACTCTCATATGAAGCCTAAATAGAGTGCCCAAGAGCTTCTACCATTAAAATGAAGAGAAAAGGGGAAATTGGATCCCCTTGCCTAAGTCCTAGAGATGGTTCATAAAAGCCCACAGGGCTTACACTTGGCAAGATTGATTTTTTTTGGATCGGAGATGCATTTATATATCCTATTTTCCACTCCTTACAAGACCTGGATTTCTCTGAAATTTTCGTCAAGAAGCTTCAATCTACTACTTTGTATGTTTTACTTATATCCAACTTCACAATCATACTCTTTTCTTTCTTCACCTATATTAAATGCAATTTAAGTCCGCCTGCTGCCTCGCCACCAATGCCGCTGTCTTCAAAATGCCACTGAAACGTCGAGGATTCCTGGACGTCCCCGAGACGTTCGGGGGACTCCTAGGAGTTTCATGACCGTCTCGGGGATGCCCAAGAGTCTCCTCCGGCCAAACGACCTAAAAGCAAATTTAAAAAAAAAAAATCAAAATTTTCTTTGAACTTCATGCCCAATGTTGAAACCTAATAGCCTATGGGCTCCACCCAAACCCCACAAACTCTATAAAACTTTCTCCTATCCTTATTTTAATTCACAAGAACAAATCAACAAGAAGCTAATAGTGTGAGTGTGAGTGTGAGGGTGAGAGTGAGAGCTGCAAGTGTAATATGAAAGAGTGAGAATGAAGAGCAAGAGGGTTGAGGAGGAACAAGAAGAGGAATGACACCAAGTTAATGTTCACTTCCACATTCAAATGTTTAAAAGTAGTTTGCCAAAGTTTCATTTGTAATTTTAAATTCTTATATATCTTTTTATAACTATTTTTCAAGTACTATATGCAATTTCAGTGCCGCCCCCCTACTACCACCCTACCACCGCCCCCCTGCCGTCCCCAAACTTAGGCCCTTGGTCCCACTGTCCCCAAAACCCGTCCACACGTCCCCCCGTTAGGAAACTCCGTGGAACTATGATTAAATGTAAAACTATTCCATTTGTAATGGATCTTCCGGGCCAAATTTGCTTTGCTTTTCAGAGATTATGTCTGGCAAAGGAAATTACAGTCTGTTCGCTATGGCCTTAGAAATCATTTTATACCCTATATTGCACAAGGAAATCTGACGGAAATCAGCAAAGGTAGAATGATTCTCCTTCTTCAGAACTAGGGGTATAAGTTTGTTGTTTAGATCATTCAGCATTGTTTTCTGTTTCTTGATTCTTCAGCTGCTGCATGCACATCCTTTTATACAATCCCCCAGCTCTTTTGAAAGAAATCTGCCAGGAAGCAATCTGGTCCCAGTACCTTGTCTAGGTGTAATTGATAGAGAGCTAGCTTTATTTCTTTTTCCATGAAAGTTTCTATCACATTTTGTATTGATCCTTTGTTACCAGCTGTGGGATATAGTTAAGGAAATCATTCTGGTTTCTCAAGTTTGATCTATCTGAATTACTTAACAATTTTGCCAAGAAATCCACCACCTTAGTTCTTATCTCCATAGGCCATCATTGGAAGAAATTGAGAAAATCCTGTTAATGCTTCTTTTGGAAACTATTGAGTTATGAAAGAATTTTGTAATTTTTATCTTTTTCCTTAATCCAACATTTTGTGGACTTTTACTTCCAAAATATTTCCTCCCTTACTAGTAACTTTGCATATAGGGCCATAAGCACTTTTTCTTATTGGTAGGCACTTTGATCCATCCCTTGAGACATAATCTCTTCATTAAATTTTTCTGTTTCTGATTCCACAACTTCCTTTTCATCAAAGATGTTTTGGAATGATTTTTTTCCCATTGCTTGAAGCAACTTTGAGATGTATTAGTTTCCCATTAAGAGAATACATTTTTTATCTCTTTAGCTTAGGAGGATTTGCCCACCATTCTTGCACTAAGTCTAAAAAGTCTGGATCGCAGAACCACCTTTTCTCAAAATTAAAGGGGCACCTTGCTGGAAGATGGTCCTTCACAATAGAAAGTTGAATTAGATAGTGATCCAATTTGGAAATTGGTAGGATTGAACTCTCAAAAAGGAAAAAAGAGTTCAACCAATAGTTTCTACTGAAAAACCAATCAAGCCTTTTGTTAGCATTTTAATTAGCACCTTTTAGTGTGATGCAAAACATGATAGATGTGTGGTAGAATTGCTTGTTGAATTAGAAGGGGAAGCTCCTTGTAAATAAAAACTAATTCAATCTGCACAAAATATACTTCTATTTACAATCTTCACAATGTTTTATGGGGTGTTTTATGCACATGATGAATAAAAATAAATGTATTTTTTTTGGATTCACCTAGGGCAAGGCGTTGACACACACTTCAATGCCAAGCAAAAGGTTTCTAATGATTTTGACTCAAAAAAACTTACAACTACACGCTCATGTTGTTCAGCTCAAAGACTGAACAATGCACGTGCATATAAGGATTGGATAGGTGAAAATGCAATGATGTTATAAGCTAAACAAGATGGTTGCATTTAAAGCTACAACCGTTGTTTGAAAACTTGACAAACTCGGCATGAATCACAAATTTCTTTGCAAAAACACATTGAGCTGACGCAACTTGGTTGAGTACTCACCAAGAACTCACAATTTTTAGAGGGATACTTGGCTGAGTTCAAAGAAAAACTTGCATGTTTTTAGTGCAGACTTGCCTAGTGGAAAAAAAAATAATCCATGCTATTTGTCATTTGTGTAGTTCATATTGACAATTTATGCTTTGATTTTGCTTAGTAGAAGACATGTTGAGCATCTAAGTGACCAATCCCCTCTCTTAGAGCATTTTGTCCTTATTTTAAGGCATCTTAAAATCTCCTTCAGTACTGGGTAAAAAGATTTTAAGGTGCCTTTAAAGATTCAAAGCAATATGTATGTATTTATTTATTTGAATTTCAAATTACAATAGTTGAAAATACAAGGAAAATGTTGCGCATTCCTCCCCCTCCCTCGTCCCTCATTTCCTAATGTTTTTCTCTTATATTTTCATTTTATTTTCTCTTATAAATTTCACTTTGCCAACTGATTTTTTTTTGAAACCTTGCTGATTTTTTTTCTTTGTTAAATTCAACAATGTCAAGTTTATAACAAAGTAGTAGTAGGAAAGATCCTACATGAAAGTGTGAGACATCTAGTGATGTCAAGGGCAAGGTAATGCTTGCAAGCTTTTTATGATAGGAGGAATCAATAGATTAAAATACCAACTTGCTTGAATGCTTGGACATGATGTGAAAGTATGCCTTGAAGTGCTTGAAAAGGTTTATGAGATAATGAATGCCCTACTTACCAATTTTGATATGAAAAAAACATGGAAAAGAAGAGGACAAAGGAAGCAATGGTAGTAGTGATGAATGCCAATCTTAATTCATCTATAGATTCTTTTGTTGCCTCTATTGGTGAGATTTTTGAGGGTGCTACTTCTAGCCATCTTCCTTATTCACCCAATTTCTTTATTCCACGCAATGTTCTAGGAGCACAACCTTCACTTGAAGGTACCGCTTAGAATAAGGAAAAACACCATGAGACTTGGATGGTAACAACAAACTTTTGGTGCTACAATAATTTACCTTTTGATATGGCGAATAATCCGTATTGGGAAGGTTGGTAAATGCATTGGTAGTTGATGATAGGGGGTTTAAGACTCCAATAGCTAAGGATTTGAGTGGGCCATTGCTAGAGGAAGCCGTGAAAAATACACAGCTCATGGTTGATGATTAGCACAAAGTATGAAAAAAAAAGGGCTGTAGCATCCTTATTAGATGGATGGACAAATGGCCAGGATAGAACTCTCCTTAACTTTTTAGTGGCTTCTAATGACACATTGATGTTCTTGAAGTCCATAGATGCTTGGCATGAAGTCATCACTTTTGAGACTTTGAGCAATCTATTAGATGGGGTGATCTAGGAGGTTGGGGTTGATTTTTTTTTTTCTAGACAACACAACATCATATGTATTTGTGGGAAGACTTATTATGGAGAGGCATCCTACTATTCCTTGGATTTGTTGTGCTGCACATTGTTTGGATTTGATGCTAGAGGACATTGGAAAGATTGGATGGGTCAAAAGTGTGGTTGAAGATGCTAAACATGTTATTGAATTTATCTACAACCATACTTGAGCCCTTTCTTTGATGAGCAATCACATGAATGGCAAGGAGCTTGTGCAATTGGGAGTGACATAATTTGCCACCCACTTCTTAATTTTGTGAGCATTATAGTTGTAATTCCTTCTCTCAAGCAAATATTTGTATTCAATGCCTAGATGGAGTCTCCATATGCCAAAAAAATTGAAGGGAAGAAGACAACAAGAACAAGTTTTAATTTCATAAAAAATGCACAAAAATTACTTAGGGTAAGTAACAAATACAAACATAAATTTTATCTTTTCTTTTTTTTAACATAAATTTTAAATAAAATTATCTATTTACTTTTTGGGTAATTTTTTAATAAGTTAAAATTATTTTCAAATTTTTAGGTGACAAAACATTGGTAAATGTTTTGTGTTCGATGGATGGGGATGGCATACCGATGGGTTACCTCTATGAGGCTATGGATAGGGCCAAAGTGGCCATTTTGCATTACTATAGTGGAAACAAAAGAAAATATGAGATCATTGGGCGTATCATTGATCACAAATGGACAAATCAACTCCACTAGCCAATACATGCCTTGGTCTACTTCCTAAACCCAATGTTCTACTTCTTTGATACATTTAGGGCTCTAATGAGGTCATGACAAGGGTTTTTTCATGCATTGATAAGATGGTGCCATGTAATGAGATTAAAGACAAAATTCTTGATGAGTTGGAGGTCTACAAGGGTGCGCAGAGGAGGCTCTTTTTTTAGCTCAAACAATTCAAAGGAAGGAAAAGCAACAACTAGGTAAAAAATCCTTTAATTTTTAGCTTAATACTTGAAGTTGAAACTAGAAACTAGAAACTTGAAAGTTTTAACAAGATCTATTTTCTTTACATAATTCTTATATGTTGTTTTATTTATAGATTTTTAATGGGAGAATCGCAATGCTAGCACACCAAATCTTTAGAGGCTAGCTATCCATGTTTTGTCCCAACCTTGTAGTGCTTTTGAGTGCGAACACGATTGGAGCCTATTTGAGAGCATTCGCATGAAGAAGGAAAATAAGTTAACCTAATGGTGCCTCATTGACCTTGTCTTTGACAAATTCAACTTTTGCCTTTGAACCAAAAAAGTGGAGGGTCCTCATGATGCCATCCATTTGGATGGCATTGATCCTTTTGCTGATTGGATTTTCGAACAAGAACATAGTGATGCCATGATTACCGATGAAGATCTCTCTGAATTGGAGAGAGTAGCAATAGTAGTAGAGTTGGATGCATTGGAGGAAAACAAAGACATATTTGAGGAAACAATAAATCCTCATTTTGATACCGACTTACCTTCTAGTTCAAGGTCCAAAAAATTAAGTTACACTAGGAGGGGGAAGAGGAAGATGTAGATTACTTTTGGCTTTTTTTTGACATATGTTAACGATTTTAGTGTTGATAAGTAGGAGGTTTCTTCCACAACATGTCAAATTATGATATTGCTATCAGGATTCAACTGTGTAGTTTTTGAGTCAAACTCATTGACCCATGATTCATGAATAGTGGTTCACAAGAACCCATCTCTCATGATAATGAATGGTCCACTTAACACTCATTGCATCTAGGTGATGCTCACAGAGGTGAAGCATTGGTCTGTCCCGGGAGGTCACCCATCCCAGTACTGCTCCAGCTCAAGTGCGCTTAACCACGGAGTTTCCCCCAAGGTTAAGCCCACTTAGCTTGCTACCCCATTTGCAAAACCTTTAGCAAGTGTTGTGCCTTATGAACCATTCATTATAGAGCCCCTTTAGCTCATCAATTGATAAGTAGGAGGTTTCTTCCACAGCATGTCAAATTATGATATTGCTATCAGGATTCAACCGTGTAGTTTTTGAGTCAAACTCATTGACCCATGATTCATGATTCATGAGTAGTGTTGTGCCTGGTTAAGCGCGCTTGAGCTGGACCAGTACTGGGATGGGTGACCTTCCGAGACGGACCAATGCTTCACCTTTGTGAGCATAACCTAGATGCAATGAGTGTTAAGTGGACCATTCATTATCATGAGAGATGGGTTCTTGTGAACCACTACTCATGAATCATGGGTCAATGAGTTTGACTCAAAAACTACACGGTTGAATCCTGATAGCAATATCATAATTTTAGTGTTGTTATACAATTATTATTTATAATTTTGTTGTATTACAATGTATTGTTTGACTTTGAGATTTTAAATTTGGAGCATTTGAGGGTCATATGACAAGTATTTTTTGGATTATGACAAATTGATAATTAAATTAGACTTTTTGTGTTCTCCTAATGCATTAATTTATTTTTTTTGTTGTTGTGTGTTGTCTAGTCTATGTTAAGTCTCAAGTTTGAGTCAAATCTTTGGGCTGTTGAGTTCGCACTTTCAAACTATAGGTCACAACTACCGACTTAATGTGTACTGCAATACAAAGCTTTTAGTAATTATGTAAGTGATCATAAAAACACGTAAGGAGAAACACTTCAACAATAACTTAGAAGCAAAATAGGCATACTAAATTCTATTGAATAAATAACAAATTTTGGAACAACAATAATGAAAACTCAATGAGCTACAATATGGGCAACAAGTATGTATAAAAATAACCATTCAGAAATTTAGTGCAAAAAGACACTAATTTTTATAAGTTTTATAGAGCTAATGTATGAAAACAAATAAAAAACTAATTGCTACTTCTACTCTAAGAATAACTTAATGCATGCAATTTTCATTACAAAAGTTCATCCATTAAAATTAAAACTCAAAAGTAAAATCATGTGACTGCTAGTAGACTGATGATAGGAATTATGACAAACTACCACGTAGAAGTTAGATCCAAAGATAGATGATCTAAAAATAGTTGTCTTTGAGCTAAAAATAGCACAAAAGCAAAAAATAGTGCGGTCTAAAAACAAAGGTAGCTAAAAATAGTATGGTCTATAAATAGCATCGACGAAAAATAGCAAATCTCAAAATATGATCTTATTTTTAAAATTGGTTATGGCTAAAATTAGGCTTTTTGATAGGCGGCTCTAGATGACTTTGATTATTTGTAGCTTTTTCTTTGATTATGGCCAACCCTACGAAGACATCTACAAAACCTTGAAAATCCACTGATGTTTTGAATCCCATCGATAGTTGCGCACTTTTGCTTTACATGCACCAATACATTATAAATTGAACTTTGAAATTACATTTTTTATTTCATTTGGACAGTCGGGCACTTTATCACTAGTTGCACACTTGATAAGTGGATCTGAAAGTTGAGTTTGAAATTAGATTTTCTTTGGTGAGGTGCACACTTGGCAAAAAATAAATTATGGTTGAATTTTGAATTCACTTCTTTGTTGAGGTGTGCACTTCTCTAGGTGCAGCCCTGTCAATATAAAATTGAAGACTTTTAATCTCCACTATTAGGGGCCAAAAAAATGCTCTCACAAACACCTGTACGTTGTGATTTGTAAACATTTAAATCTTTGATCTTACCTTTATGTAGGTGCACACTTCTTGCTCCCACATGCACCTAACAATAGGGTTTTCAAACTTTGATGTGAGTTATTTTAATTTTTTTTGTTGAGGTGCACACTTGCACCCGAGACTCATGCTTGATAACTAAATTTGAATATTCCCTTTGTGAGGTGCACCCTTCATGCTTAGGCACACACCTATGTATTGATCACTGAGATTGCTTTTAAAAACCTCCCTTATGAGACATGCATCTGGGAGTTAGGCATCCACTTCATCATGTGGCATATAAGTTTTAAATTTGAATTCAAATTCCCTTTGACAAGGTATGCACTAATACTCTAGGTGCACACTTCTACGCTATTCTTTGATTGTGAAGGCAAACCCTCTTCATGGAAGTGCACCTCTAAACCCCTAGCATGCACCTAAAGCTAGAGTTTGATTGGAATCTGAATTTTCTTATTTCAGGTGCACTCCAATCCTATAAGTGTGCACCTCTATATGTGACTTTGCCCTTGCTTTGGTAGGCACACCCTTCATGATTAGACATGCACCTATATGCATTTTTTTTTTTGAAATTATACTTCCTCCTTTGTAAGTGCACACTTCTCCTTCACACACCTCTCTAAATGCTATCTCTGATTTTGATTCCATTGTATCCAAGTGCATTCTTGGTCTCAGCTTAACAAATTTCTTCATTTAAGAACTTCTTTCTTTTGACTATGATGGATGTTTCAAAGCGCTTCATTCCATGATCTTGCAAGCATTCAGAAAAAGACAACAAGATGAAGTAGATTAGACAAAACTTGGTCATGACTTGTGGGAAAACAACAGACTTCAATTTAAAAATTTGACACAATATGAAAGTTTCACAATGATATTAAAACCAAACCTTCTATTTGTTCAGGTAAAAGAGCTATTTTTTGGTAACTTTTCATTCGAGCCCAATTCTCTACAAATTCCAAGAAATCCATTTGTGATTGTGTTTTTTTTCCGTAAAATGTCATTGAAGTTACTACCAAGGATAACCAACTCATCATCAAGTGTGCTAAGGGTGACACAAATTTGTTCCTTTGCTCTCTTTTTGAGAACACATCCTACTGGTCCATAAACATTAATAAGAAACAAATAGGGATTCAGTGAGAAACTTACCACTCTAAAAGTTGCCAGCTTTGTACTGCCCCAATAATGTTGATTTCAATAGAGGAGGGCAAGCATAGAATCCTAAGCCCCCCTTATGCTCCATTAGCTTCTAGAAATTTGCCATTACAATGCTTCCATTTTCTTAATAGTACCTTAGCCTCCACATGATTCAATTTTGATTCCGGGAGGGAAACTATATCCACATTGGATATGTGCAAATGATGATTTACTAAGCATCTTTTTATCCACATTGGATATGTGCAAATGACACTTTATAAAGCATCCTTTGTGAAATGATCTTCATTGCCTTGTAGGAGAGGTTTTTCCTCCCGTAGACCTCAAATTCATTCCATAGATTTTTAATTGTTTACTAGATCTTGCCTTCATTTCACTTTCCTCCTCCTTGTTTTTCTTGCTTTTCTTCTTATGTCATCAACAATTGGCCTTTGTTTTAAGGGAATAAGATTGGGTTGTTTTGTATTCAATGGAGAGTATTTCCTCATCCTTTGAAAAATCTTCTTCAAAATCTTCAAACTCCATAGCCTCCAAAGGGACAATTCCTTGTTCATTGAAAACTGCCACCTACTGAGGGAGGTGGATTTTCTCCTTGATCTTGATCTTCTTCCCTCTCCACCCCAGGGCCCTCTGCTAAACAATTTCTTATAGGTTCAAAATGAACCATTTGTGTTTCTGTTGCCTTCTTGATCTGAAACTTCTTTCTCCACCAATTCAATCTCACTCTCTTTCTATGAGTCTTTCTTCTACTATCCTTTTTGGTTTTCTGATTCCTTATCCCTTTGAGTGGGTTTTTGTTTCCTTCCAACACCCATTTTGGCTTTTTTGCAATTAGAAGAAAGGTGTCCGAGTTTTAGATTGACATTGCCGAAAACTTGTGGGTCCTACGATTCAATTTTTTGTATCATGAGCCTTTCAATGATTTTAATTCAAGGTTTTCCATAAGAGAAAGAGACAGATCTACTTGAAAACAAATGCAGACATAGATGAAAATTGGCTATCCAATCTTGATGATATGATCCCATCCCATACATCATCCAAGGTCTGCCTGTTAGAATATTTGTTTTTTCTTCTATATCTATGCACTCAATCATGAAGAAACCTTTTTGGGAGTGACACAAAACAAAACTCTGTATCCTAGGTACCATTTATCCATTTCCTAATTTTCTCATTAGGAGACTAGTAATTAGTAAATTCTGCAGGAAAAAAGCTTTTTCCTTCAATGAAAGCATGGATCATTCTAGATTTGTGTCCTCAAGATTTATTGTTGGGCACAACATTTTTGCCCAAGGCATTTTAGTCCCAATGGAATTGCATGTGATCCAGTTCATAATACCTCCATTTTCAATCCCCCATTTTTGTTATTGAAATCTGATCCTTTAATCCACATTTTTTTGGTGGGAATCTTTGATTCTAATTTGAATATGATAAAAACCGACCATTCTAGTATCTATTCTTTGCCTTTCACCAGTCTGGGTAATTCAATATTTGCAAAGACTGTCCTTCATTGTGTCATGAAAGAACCTTTCCTCTCAACATCCTTTGCTTTCTTGCCAATTTTCTTTTTTCTTCCATTTGTTCTCTTCTACTCAAAATCATTTTCATTAATTATGTTTTAAAATAGAGTCTAGACTATTGTTTCAACATATTTGCAATCGAATCTCCTTTGTGAATGATTCTTGCCGTTTCTAAAAACTTGTCCATCATTTCTAAGTCTGTTTCTTTCACATTGTTCTCTCTATCCGCCCTCATTTTCTCTGCTCTCTTGTGTGACTTTGCTCCTTTGCTCCATTTTTGTTCCTTTTTTGCTTTGCATTCTTTCGCTCCATACCTCAAGTATCAAGGGTAATTAATTTAATAAATAAATATATTTATAAAATTATATACTGATTAATTATGTTGGTTATATTATTATAAATTTATAAATTATTTATGTATTTTTAATTTATTTCATATTTATATATTAAATTTATTCTTTTTGATCGGTTAACCTTGAGGATTTTTAGCCTGGCCCGAGCCAAAATGGAGGCCACAAACGAGGGACCTCCTCGCTGGCATGAACGGAAGTGAACGGTCAACTCCCATGAGCCCAGTAGCCCAGCAGGGGCACAGAGTCCACGAGCACACCAGCCCAACAAGGGAATGGAACGACACAGCCTTGGATGTGTTAGTTTTAGACCAGAAATGCAAATAAGCAGAAATACACAACTTAGAGACAAAGAACACAATAGTTTACCCTGGGAAAACCGTCCTACTCGAGGGAGAAAAACCCAGCAAAAGATCTCTTATATATTAGAAGAATAAAGGCAGAAATCTGCTTACAACAATCAGGCCTTATACAGGGCCGAATCTCATACAATAATATATCACTCCCTGAATGAATGATAAAGCTTCTTCAAAGAATTCTATCTGCTGCCAAAAGAATGCGAACTTCTGCTACTGTTTAGGAGATGCGAATTAGAGAGAATGAATTGATGATTTGAAATGAGAGGACTTCACCTCCCTTATATACAATGCTAGGCAACCTCTTCTCTAGGTCGGCCCTAAAAAATATAATATTATTTGAAAAAATCAAAAGGCCGACCTGCCTTGGAGATTATTTATTTAATTTTATTTTGGAGAAAATATCTCCCACCGCTATAAACATTAATAGGACGCCTATCACATGGCATGAACACCATTAGCAACTACAACTCTGTGATTCAAACCTGTGAGCACATTGGATTAGTGAAGGCATAGTGCCTGCGATCACAATGGCCCAACAGAGATTTGAACCCTAGTGGCCGCAACACCACCATCACCACTTTAACCATCACACTATGGGATGAACCCCAATATATATTAAATTTATTATTAATATATGTACATTTATTTATTTATTGGATACCCCCATATAGAGACGATGCTCCTTAATATAGCATGGATATTGTATCCAAACATATCCATAAACGAGCCTATATTTGGGCCATATCCAGTACATCTGGATATGGCACCACACTGCCTAGTGTCATACACAGTTCAGGATTTATGAAGAGGATTCAATATTTTTTTGCAAAAATAAATAAAATATTTAAAAAATTGTACACGCATTTATACAAAGTTCCATAGAGATGTGTCCTTGGGGTTTCAAATAACATCTCAAGCATCCAAGGGACTTGAAGACTTGGAGAGGACGTCCCCTTTTTTCAAGATTGGATAAAAATAAAAAGGTAACTTTTTAATTGGGGAAAAGATGCTAAAAACCGTAACATAGAGATTTGGAGTCAACACAAACTCAGCAAGCGATTTTTTGCCTCAGACTCAAATAGAGATGATACTCCTTGATCTGGAATGGATATTGTATCCAAACATATCCGTAAACGAGCCTATAATTGGGCCATATCCGATACATTTGGATATGGTACCACATTGTCTAGTGTCATATCTGGTTTAGGATTTATGAAGAGGATTCAAAATTTGTGAAAATAAATAAAATATTCAAAAAATTGTACACATTTATACAATGTTTCATAGAGATGTGTCCTTGGGGATTGGGGTTACACCCTAAACATCCAAGGGACTTGGGGACTTGGAGAGGATGTCCCTTTTTTCAAGATTGGACAACCTACTCCATTTGGTGCATAAAAATAGAAAGGTATCTTCTTAAGAGGGAAAAAATGCTAAAACCGTAGTGTAGAGACTTGGAGTCAACACAAACTTGGCAAGCCTTTTTTTGCCTCAGACTCAAATTCAGCTCTAAAACGTGGCACAAACTTATGAAACTCAGCAAATTGAAAAGCATTGAAAACTAACAAATTTAATGAAAAATATAATCATCCTGCATCTTCTTTTAAAATAACTTTTATAGAAACATAAACTAATCAACTAGTTCTATCATACACATTTTTAGACTATAAAATAAGTAAAAAATACATCAAGCTTTATACCCGAACTCCACTACAAAGCAAAATCTGTTTTAATGTACTTAATATTTTTTTTGTAGACAAAGTTAAATCAGTGGATTTAGAAATCCATGTACATGGTACTGGCAAAAAGATACATAGAAAAGTCAAACTAAGGTTGAGAGGATTTACTTCTCCCAACATTAGCTCCAACCTGTAGGATCCTGTGCCTCTGAGTATGTCAAAGAAGCAGCTGCAACCATTCTATTTGCAGAAGAGGCAGCTTCATTCTCCTGGACTACTTTGTTGTCTCTAGTTGCATGTGTTCAAACCTCCTCCTCCCCCATCAATACAAGATCCACCTCCCGATCAGCCTAATCAACCCATGCATGAAGATTTTCAACTGACCTTTACTTGATGCTTGAAGTTGGAAATTGGAAATGCATCACTCAAATCCAAGGCCTTATATCAGCTCCTCCATGAGTCATCCACCGTTAGTTGAGCCCTATTAGCTCATTTGAAGATAAAAATGATATCCAATTAGAGTGAAGAGTTTGAAAGAAAATGGGCAAGTGAATATGGTCAAAAGAGCAAATGAAATGTGTCTTAATGTCTTTAGGGGCCTTTTAGGTTTACAATTGATGTGTTTTCTTTTTTATTGAAGTGGATTTTTTTAATTATATTTTTTTTAAAGTTTGGGTGCCAGCCCTACTGACTCAGTGAGTCTCACATTTGGACTTGTGAATTTGTAGAGAACCACAAGTCCAGGTACTGGACTTTGGATGGTCTGTGAGTCTGATCCACAGAAACACCAGGGTTGCCTCAGACCCAGACTCACGAGTTTGCATGAGGACATGATGAGATTTGATACTATGCTGAAGACCCCTAGAACCTAAAATGGGGGGGTTGTCCGTGTAAATTCACCATTGTATTTACTTTAAAAATTTCTGCTGCTATTAGTTTGTTATATTATTCCTGAAAATTCAAGAAAATTCTTGCTGTCTCATAAACCTCGTCCCCACATCCCACCATCCTGGAAACTTGGAGAACACTGGATATATATCTATCACTAAAGACAAACATAATATAACAAAATAAATATTGTAAATTTAAGTATAAAATCCAATTTATAGACATAAATAAATATTTTTAAAGTTATGTTCTATACCCTTGGCCTTAGATATATAAATATTTAATAATTGATTATATATTTCTATAATAATATAATTTTCATAACTAGTCATATCTATATCAAAATTTGTTGTATCCATATCTGATTCGACATCTGTATCTGATACCTTATCTGTTTCCATGCAACTCCTAATATATATATAAATATATATATATGTGTGTGTGTGTGTGTGGTTGTGCACGTACACATGTGTGTGTGCTCAATGGTTTTGTATTTTTTGTCCAAGTCAGGACTTGAAATCAGACACTCTCCAAGCATTAACATCTCTACTAGCTACATCATTCAAATCTATTGTCATAGTCCAGTTAAATAATTAGGTTGTCTCTTCTTTGTCCGGCATAATTTTGGTCTAATTGCACATGGTGAGTGATTTTTTTGTAATCTCTTCTCCTTTCGCTGTCCCTTTGTCTATAGAGTTTCTTTAGGGTGCTGGGTAGGTTACAACTTCATTTTGTCTAGGTTGTTTTTTCCTTATAATTATGCAAATTTACAGTAATATCTTGCCATCAGTTCCAACTTGCTCTTCATGCTTTACGTATCTTCATGCAGTCTGTTTTTATATGTTAAGAGTGGGTTTTGTTGATCTCTGGATGTTGTCATAATTGCAATGTGTTCCTGATTCATTGCATTTCTGTTTTTAGCAACAAGTTCTACTATGCCACTTCATTCATTCATTATTTGCATTAGTTTCAGAAGTTTGATATGGTATTGTAGTCTCTTCAGTCATTGGGTGCTACCACATTTACTTTATTCTTTCCAATTTCTCTCATCTTTGATCTAACTCATTCAAACATAAAATATTATGGGTAAGCATTGGTTTCATCATTCTAAGTGATTTTTATAAAGTTAAAGCTCCTCTGCTTCATGTAGTTCCATGACTCTTTATTTGCAGGTAACAAAAACTAGACCACCTTATTAGGCTTGGGTTTATTCCAACTGTGTAACATGCCAACCGTTCATTGTAGTAAATTTCCTAAGTTTTACTATGCAAGTAAATAATAACTATGTAAGAAGCCATTGCAACAAAAAAATTTCTTTTCTTTATTGAAAATGTATGAACAAAGATGCTATACAACATATAATAAAGATTTCCATTCCATTACAATTCTTCTCAAAGTACATTATTCCAAAGAAAATACAAACTACATACATAGCTCCAACGAGCTTCATGACATAAGATATAGATGGTCCAGGAATCCGCCTTTCAAAACCTTGGTCCTTTGTTGCCTATTGAGGAGGAGAAACATCACTCAAGCGTTTTTCCGCCAACCACGGACTCATATGCGGTCCCCCGCACAGCCATCAATGATAGATGGCCCTTCCCTTTGACGAAGGTATTGGATGGGTAACCCCATACAACATACCACTTTGATGCTGTTCACAAAATATGTAATAAACACATTTCATTTTCAAAGTTAGAATATCAACACAATATTCATCCATTCACATAAATGCATTCCTTCATATAACATTAAATGAGATGACATTCATTCATAAGACAGTGATAACAAAGTGCACACACGATTTATTTATCCACTGAATTCACATTAAATTCATATTTTACTTTACATAGTAAATAGTAACTACACAATTGGGGTGTAACAAATTGTCATTCTTGGAAATGGTCTCTATGCTTTGTTTAGCTCTCCTAAAGCTTTTTTCCATCCTTGGCATGACAACTATTTATTATATTAGAACTTTGGACATCATATCTTTCTTAAGACTTCTGACAATCAAAATGGTGAGTCCAGACTGATTCTTAGACCAGTTGTTTCTGTTATTACTTTGATTCCTGTTGGTGGTGAATTTTTTTTGATAATTAAGTCTCTAAGCCATTTCTTGGGATGATTACTATTCAGATCCTGTCATCTCCATGATTCAGCCCAGCCTGCAACCTTGTGCAACTGGTCTTATCTCTGGAAGCAACATTTGTTACTGATGTCAATCTTTGAATCTGTGTGATTTCCTTTGCCGGCTTGGTCTTGATGCCATAATTATAACCAACTCTTTTGAGTCTGATTCAGCCAAAGTGGCAGAGAGTGTTATCTCTCCTTGATAAGCATTTCTGGAATGTCTCCATGACAATTTCTTTCCAACTTATTGCAGGATCCAAACAAGGAGTTATGGCTGGGTTGTATGGAAATCCTGTTCTGTGGTAAATCCAATCTGCACATCTTTGTCCCATAAGTGAGCATATCCAAATTACTTACTGTGCTTTACATGTCTTCATGAAAATGCCATTGTTCTATGTTCTTTACGTCTCTTCATTACCCTATACAATACAAACACATTTCTCTGATAAGCCTATACTTGGGCACTCTTTTTTAAAGCACAAGCTCAATGTGTCTTTTGACTCTTTTCAAACAGAATTGCTTCATTTTCCTCAATACTTAATGCTAGGCATTGTGGGTTCAATATTTCTTCTGAAGTGTGGTCCCTGCCCTTGCGTTCACATAGATATGTGATGGTGCTGGCTAGATATGTTCAAATTACAGAGGTAATACTGTTGCTTGCTGTTGGTCAATGCTGGTTTGGTATGTCTGTTTCTTGGAGTCAATACATTTTTGCTATGCTTCAGTGTTGCTTTGATGTATTTGTTTACAAGTATACGATAGATAAATTATGATGTGATATAATATTATGATATGTGAGAAAAAATGACCCACAGAGAACAATATTATGCAGTATAATTGGTAACCTTTGAGGGAAATATAACTGGTTTGGGAGGTGGATGCAAGTATTAGACAATTTGATTGTGGGACATTTCTTTGGAGAGCTATGGAAGCCAGAAGAGCTATACAACTTCAGAAGCTAAGTGATCATTAATAAAGCATTCGTTGCAGGTGGATCAGCAAAAGTCGGTTTCCTCCTAAGCATTGTCATGAGGCTGAAGTCAAAGGTACACAATTACAAAAATATTTGGGTTAAGTCCCCTTTTCCATGCATGGGCCTCCCATCCACCATATCCCTTTCGTGCTGGCTATGCTGGGACCTAAAAAGTTCTTATTACCTTTACCTTATCTCATCATAGCTCCTGTCGATACAGATAAAATTTAGAGAATGAGTGACAGATTTAGCTCAGGAAATAATAAATTTTAGTGTTGATAATGTTGTTTGTTTGAATATTTCTCTTCCAATCTGCATATGTTGTTTACTTCAAGAAACATTTTCCAATCTGCTATGTTTGCTTCAAGAATGATTCTCCAATCTGCCATGTTTGCTTCAAGAATGATCCTCCAATCTGTTATGTTTTCTTTGAGAACGAATCTCCAAGAGTTGATATCTAACTGTTCATGAAAGGGAGATGTGCTTATGAAGTCTATTTGAGATAGATTTTTATTTGAATTGGTGTGGTCATTATCCTCAATAGTTTGGTGGAACTTAGATCATGACTGCACAAAAAACATTGCTTTGTATTAAGAACTAATTTTCACTATCTCGTATCTTTAAGTGAGGTCCTGCAGATTAATTCATAGTCATACCAAAGTCCATTGAAATTTTTCTGTTTTCAAGTGTATTATGTATGATTATCTGTTGCACTATTTCTGAACTGGGGCAGAATAATTGCTAATTGAAGGCGAGGGCAGATGCTCTGTGATAGGGAGTGCCAAAGAGGTTTGGCAGTATATAAGAAGCTGCTTGCAGACCAGAAAAGAGGAAAAGATTACAGACAAGATTAGATTATAAAGTTGATCTAAGCTTGTTTTTGGTTTTTAATTTTTATTTTCTTCTGGCAGTTGTGTTCTGAAATTATTTTTTATTTTACTATTAGGGTGACCTATTGGCTGTTGCTGGAGGAGGCAGTGCTTCTGTAAAGCTATGGGATACTGCTACATGGCGAACAGATGTTTCTCTCGCAGTTCCAAGAGGAGAGGGTGCCAATGGAAAGTCATCAGACAAGTCTGGAGGAAAATTTGTTCTGGCTGTTGCATGGAGCTCTGATGGCAAAAGACTTGCATGCAGCACAATGGATGGGACAATAGCTGTATTTGATGTGGCACGTGGAAAATTTCTATACAATTTGGAGGGTCACTATATGCCTGTGAGATCTCTTGTGTTTTCTCCCACTAATTCACGGATCCTATACACTGCTTCAGATGATGCACATATTCACTGCTATGATGTGGAAAACAAGAGCCTCATCTGTGCCATGTCTGGACATACAAATTGGGTTCTGAGCATTGATGTGAGTCCAGATGGTCAAGCCATTGCCTCAGGATCCAGTGACAGGACAGTTAGACTTTGGGACCTTTCCATGAGGGCGTCTGTTCAAACAATGACCAACCATACTGATCAAGTGTGGGGTGTAGCATTTCGTCCACCTGGGGGTCAAGATGTGAGAACAGGCAGACTTGCAAGTGTTTCTGATGACAAAAGCATATCATTGTATGACTTCACTTGAGCTTTGTTATCTGCAGGTTTTTGAGGGTTTTGGTCGTTTAATATGATATTTATGATTTCTGTTTGTCTACCCAGTTAATGGTTAAGCCCATGGCTTCTACTTCCACCTTTTTGAAAATGTTTGTTTTGTAAATTTATGTCACAATGCCTGAAGTATCTTTGCCATCCTTTCCTTCATTGATCTCAGTTACAATTTATAAGCTTCTTACAAAAGTCTGGAATTGAATTTTCAGAGGACAGAAAAATTATAGATGCCATTATTCAGCCTAATGAAGAATATGAAATATGTTTCCGAGAAATAAGTAATACTATTGGACTTTTCAGGGTTTATCTTTTGGGCTTTAGATTGGTGGTACAATATAATTAGTATGAGTTGGTTTTTCCAAGTTTTTCCTTAACCATTTTTCCGGAACAGGGGACAGCCACATTGCCAATCCCTTGAACTGTAGAAGTCCAATTTTCATCAAACTTCCAAGCGAGGTTGATTTGCATTTCATATATTGTTTGTAAGAGTGGTCCATAAATGATGGATGACTGTTAGCTGCTACTCTTCAAGATGGTCTATTTTTGCCTTTGGTAAATCTTGGCTACTTAGTCTCCAACTCTCTCCTAAATGTTGAGCTTAATCCTCCTTATTTTTGCCATGCATTTTAACAGTCAATTCTATTATGCTTATTCCAAGGTTTGATATACTGCATTTCGAAAATTCTTTGCTCTTGGTGGTATGAGTGTTGGCTTTTCTTACAGTTACACAAATACTGTTTTCTGAAATTTGCTTTTACTATCAATTAAGAGAACGATTTTCAAGTTTAATGGGCTTTGGAATTGAACACCACTTGTGTACTTCTTGTCGTCACAAGTAGCAATGACTTGCTCCCCTGACTATAATATTTCTTTCCATTCACTAAAGAGTTTTGCTACTGGATACAGTCAGTATATGGAATAGATAAAGGATCATAAGTCCTTGTGGAAGAGGCCTTGCAACTTCACAAGCGGTAATGAATTGCCACCCTAACTGTAATACTTTGTTCCATCTACTAAAGAAGTCTGCCACTAGATGGCAGTCAATATATGGAACGGATAAAGGATCATACGAGTCCTAGCGGAAGAAGCCTTGCAAACACTCAAAATAAGTAGAAGATTCCCATCAAGGATAACGGATCTGGGGAGTCATACTGTACAAGATACATTAGGAGGAGGATGGTTGAACCTAGCCAGTGTAAAAGCCATTTTCAAAACAATGGTGAAAATGTGCCACTCAATAAGATGTTTAACACAGTGGTGTACACCTCCACCAGACATTTTCATTTAGGTAATCTTCTGAAACATTCAGGTGTGAATATTTAGTGTTAACAAAGAGTCCTTGTCTCTACAAATCATTATGAAAAATCACACACTGATGCAAGATACTGAAACTAAGCACATGGTTAGTTGATTGTCATTTGTTCAGAGTCTTGCTGGAGATATGAGCAACCAATCGAATCATCTTAGAGATGGAACTGAATGGGAGCAGCCAATAGATAACAAAAATATTCCATTTGTTGCAGGCTCTGCCATGTGCTATGCACATACACATCTAGCAAGGATTTGGACCACCCAGGCCAAACATGACCCTTATACTGCTACATCATAAGCATCAGTCAGTGAAAAATTCAGGGGAAGGGTGGCCCTTAGGTTCAGCCTGATGGAGAACAAATGCTTAACTAGCTGCATAAAAACAAAGCAGCCCAACACCTTAAGAAGAGATGTCCCAAATAACATACAAGACCACGGTAGAATAGGACTAGGGTGGCTTGTAGGTGGCACACCCAACCTGTAGAGGAGAAGAGGTTCAACGAGTCACCTGGGTGACAAGGTGTCTCCTGGGTCTGATCAAGGTTAGGTTTCAAGAGTTATAAACTTATTAAGTACAAAGAATTCACATGTTTATCGAGCTACTTTGTTTTGTTTCCAGATTATGTTGAATCGATAACACAATATGAAAATTACGATATGCATTTACTTTTTTATCTTAATGAAGCAAATATAATTGTAATATATTACTTATTTTTATAATTCATTATATTATATAAAGTGAAGATATATTGTTCACACATTATACATTGTATATTAATTAATAATATATCCTGAAAAATACATATATTTTTCTAAAATTATTATTTTTATATAGTACATAACAAAATCTAAACATTATAGTATATACATTATCATTAAATATAAAGTCACATATTAATAATATATATAAATCTTTATATAATCAAGAAATACATTAAATATATTATTATTTTTCTTTGTAAAGCTTGATGCCCGCACCTATTTATATTAAACTATTTAAAAACGAAAGTATATTAGCCCTATCATTAGGGAGTATGGTAAAGCCTAGATCAACTTGAAAATTTAGGAAGGCTAATCAAATCATGAGCTCATACGAATTGAAAGCACAAACTATTACATTTAGCATAGCTAACTTATTTATTTCTATAATCTTTGGTTGGATGAAAGTGGGGTTGAATAAACCATAAAGATGCCCGGTGAGACCTACCTTGCGTATGAGGAATTTAATTGCCTTATGGCAATTGCCATGTTTACGTTGTAGCAAACCTATTGGGGAATGGTTTTGAAAGGAGCTCCATGATTTTTTTGTTTTATTTTACTAAAAGAATATTCTTCATCTTTGTCACTCAATAGCTTTCAATCTTATCCATCTCTTTTAAACAATGCCTAGAACCTTGCCTCTAATTCATGAAACGATCCCATTGAAACAAGGTCAAGGTCAAGGAATTCATTTCTAGCAATTGGGAGAGTTCCACTTGTAAAGCAAATTATTGACTCAACTACATTCCTAGTCCTACATGGCGCTTCTCCTAAATATACTGCTTTGCTAATGCGCAATCAACATTTGCCTGTCCTTGATGAAATCCAAGAGATTAGAAATGATCATTGATGAGATGTCGAGGGCCCCCTTCCCCACAAAAGGCTATTTGTCTTTTGTCTCCAACCAAGCGAATTTTAGGCTCCACGACAAATTAAAGGAAGCCAACACATTGAATGGAGATGTGTAAACAAGAGCTAAAACCTTTTCCAGAATTGCCAAATATTTTTGTGAGATAATGTCATGACAAGAGTTCCTTTCCTTAACTAGTAATCCACACGCGTGATGTATTGGCAAGAGAATGTGAGATGAGCTCATCCTTTCAAGAGAGTGATCACTAATTGTTAGCAAGAGGGTGATAGTCTATCCCACACTAAATGTATTAACTTTGGCCGTTTATTAATATCATTGCTTATGGGGATTTCTTCTTTATTATCAATCCCTTCGTTTGATAGGTGATCAAACACACTATTGCCCTCCATATAAAAGTGTTGGAGGGTGAAGGAAAGGATCACGCCTCTCATTATATTAGCAATTTTCTATTTTGATGATTTTCTATTTTTGAGAGCAAGGAAGATCACAACTAAGTCTCCTTCCATAATAATGGAGTTGATGGCACACATTTTCATGAGATTGAGATTTATAACATTGAAACATAATGAAACTCATTCAATCAACTAAGGTTTCCATTGTTAAGTATTGCATTTCTAAGATTTTATACATTTCTTAGTGCAAAAGAAGTGAAGACTAATTCCTTCCAAACCATTCTCAATATAAAACATCTTACTTGAAAGTTCTTTAAGAATTTTACATTACATATATTCAAACTTCTTCTCTACCAAAATGAAGCAAGTATGTAATCCAAGATCTTCATTTCTCCATATGGTAAACTCCTCCAAAATAGCCACAATAAGGAAGAGCTCCAACCAAGCAAGGGCCAACATGAATTAGCTACATCTTGACCTTAAGGTAGCCTCAACGACCTAGCCCTTAGCTTTGAGAGTTCACCTAAGAATTGGGTTCACATTTCCTACACCTACAAACATACACAAGCCAAAGAAAACACAAACACAAATATAATTCAAGGGATAAATTTCTCACAATAAAACCATTTCATAGTTCTTGGAGGGAAAAACAAGAGAAGCACTCCTCCATGGTCAACTTGAGAATCTATTTATCCATTGTGTTCTGTCCATTCCCACGTCCAATTCCTCTCTAATACAAATGCTAAGGCATGCAAGGGCTAAGCAAGGGATTCACAAATTCAAAAGATCCCAAACATTTAACATCATTTAAAATTCTAACAACATACGAGGTTCACAAATACTAAAGATATAGTTATTTATATACTAATACAACACATTTAGCACTAAAACAAACATACAAATCATTTGTCATTCTCTCTCCTTTCTAAAACATGTAAAACTACAAAAGGGAGAAGGATAATGCATAGGAGCTTATCTCTTTCCAAAGCTTGGAAGAAAACATTCATTTTCTTCTTTGTCTCCCAAACGGCTCCAAAATCTCAAGTGTGCTCTCGAAACTCTATCATCCTAAAATACAAAAATGACCCAAAAAACATGCAAAGCCAAAGGGGAGGGTATAAAAAGAGTGTCATATCGCTCCCCATCCTATTGGACCAAGCCATTGGACAACACAAAACTCAAGGCACTCAAGTTCCTTACAAGTATTGAAGGAGCCTTACACATCCCATGTGACCCACATGGATTCATCTTGCCAAGAGCAAGAGAAGTGGCATGTAGTCATATCCAGAAACACATTGGGAAGGCAAATAAGTTGACTTGAGAAATTTCAATCATTACTCACTCTTTGCAAGACCCCCAAAAGCACACAAACCCACTTCCACACTCTAAACACCTCCCCAAATACCACCCATAGGATTATAGAAATGCATAAAATAAGGAAAATTTATATTTTACAACATTTTAAAATTACTTAAAATCTTATATTGAAATTCTAAATTTAAGATGAAAATAAACCATAATAAATACCAAGAACTCATTCTCCACTAAAATAAATTGAGTATACAGAGGGCTACATAGGAAAAATAACACGAGGTTAGGAAATGGGTCCTAGTAATGCATTCCTAAGACAAATGGGGTCACAAGTTTACTCATGGTTAAGTCTCATTGCTCCCTTAATTTGATTCTCAGATGGAATGGTGGATGATCATGCGAATCAACTAGTAGTGCAACAATGTCATATAATATGTATTGGAAAATAGACATGCATACCAAAGACATATTTGGGATGCAAAAAGCTTTTGGTATATATGCCACTTCTATTTAGAAAAAACAACGGAAATGTCAAAACGTTTAAATGAAAATCTATGTATTCCTCCTCTAACTATACAATATGTACAAAGCATGTATTTCTACGAAATAGTACATGTGGGTCGTTAACTAGGCTCCATGTGGATGTTGACAAGTGTCCAATGTGTATGACACATGGCACATGTGGATGAGATGTTGTCAAGTGTCAAAACCATATGGAGTTAGTTGTATTCTTGTAATGTGTAGGACAAATGACATAATGTGTTGGATGCCTATCGTGTCAGTTGTATGATCATGTTTTATGGCATAGAGGCCTCCAAGTAACACGTGTATAGAAGAATAACATGTGGGTGATGATGTTCCTGTGACACACATATGGTTTGATTAGGCACCAACATGTGCAATCATGTGTAGGGCAACACTATGCACATAAGCAAAGTTGCAGTCTATGACTATACATAGAGCTATGTGAAGAGTGTTTGCACAAAGATGTACAAGCACAACATTGAGTGATGTTGAGTGTGTTGATGAAGTAGCACAAGGCCACACTTAGATAATCTATGGTATGAAGCAAGATGGTGGGTTGGTTCCTAACAACCCTCCATAACTTCATTGGCTAAGTCTAGATTTTTGCACACTCAATTTACCTATTAAATCCATCATGGTAATATATATTATGCATAACATTGTATTACAAAAAAATGAATACACAAAAATACATCATTGATCAATTCGTCATATTCATAATTATAATAAAATTCATTCTCTAAATAAAACTAAATGCATAAAAAAGATCAACATTGCAATTCATAAAAGAACAATAACATAATTAATGTTAAAATCTACATCTTATTTCATATCACAACACTATTATTAGCTAAACTGTTAGTTAATTAAATCTTGTTATCAATATTATTTTTAAAACCTAATTAAATGTTATTTAAATAAATTATGTTGGGAAAAGTGTGTTTTACACCTTGCATAATAATAATGTTAATAATAAACAAATATTTAATTGTGGTGTATCTAGAGATATGGATACCGCATGGGTTAGGCATTTTTGGGGATACTTGTATGTTGTATGAAACATTGAGATAAATATTTAATGTGATTGTCACATTGAGAAAACATGTAATATTGTAATTGCTTAGGATAAAACATTTAATTTTAGAGCCGTAGTTTAGTGAGCTCATGGTTTTAAGGCACATGGTTTATGTAATACCATTTATTGATTTTGTGCAAGTTTGTTCTATAGAAACAAGCACATTAGTAGTTGTTGAGGTTGGCTTGGGAAAATATTTAACATTGGAGTCACTTAGGTTAAAACATTTAATTTTAAGTTGTCTAAGGTTGGGCAAGTTGACAGTTTAGCTTTTGTTAGTATTTGTGAGAGTTGAAGCATGACATGGGATGTGTGGTTATATGCTTATTCACATGGAGTGCTTGTAGAGGGCTTGATGCTTCAATGGTGTTCATGGAGGACTTTGAAGATATAATGTAATAATTAGTGTCCAATAATATCAGTGATGGATGCTTTTGGAGGATGGGTTTTTCCCTCTTGAGGGTTTTCTCAAGGTATATCTTGTGTCATCTTTGATGGTATGTTATCTATTTTTTTGCATATGGATTTTGAATACTTGTTTGCATAGATTTTTCTATTTGGATTATGTGGAAATTATTTTGGGTGGATGCATATTTCTTTTCATTTGGTATCAGAGCCATGGTTATGGTTTGTATAACCCTTTTGGAGTAGATCAAGTGTATAGTTGAATTCAAGGATTGCATGGAAATAATGAAGACATTGCAAGATATGAGGGTTTTGTGCATGTGTTTTTTGCAGATTTGGGGTAGCAAACTTGTGGTTATCTTTTGCAGATTTGGGGTTATGAATCTTTGTTTGAAAAATGATTTTTATAGATGTTCATCATGAGGGTTTTGTAGGGGAAATTTTATAGATGACCCCTTGAGACAAAATTGACTTCACCATTGGATCCAGGAGGCCCGAGACATGAAGATTGACAAAAAATTCGACCTATTTTGGTTACAGAAAAAAATGCAATTTTTTTGCCCCCTTGCCCATTTCAGCCATACGATTGCCAAATTTGCAATGTGTAGAAAGAAATTTATCATTCCACGATTTTAAAACAATTTCTTGCAAATAAATATTTAAAAACCTCGATTGATTTATTAAAATTTAAGTTTTAAAAAATAATAATTTTGTACAGGGGGGTCCATAGACCACCAATGCCCCTGTGACACTGTCAGTACCAGGTGGTATTGGCAAGCCTATTGGTATAGGATGTTAGTCCCACTGTCAGCCCTATAGGCCATTGGTAGTGGGTCACCTCAATGGAAAGTGGTTGGAGGCCCCCCCCGTGGGGGGTCAAAAGTTTTAAATAAAACAAAAATTAATCTGCCCTTTGAATTTAATAAAATTTGTTGCAGTTGTTTTTTAAATTGAAAATCAAACCAATTTTGAATTTGGAATCGGGTCCGGAGGAGAATGGGTGGCACTGTCACCCCCAGTAGGCCTTCGCCCTACCACCAAGGGGGGCATTTTTTTTTCCTTTTATATCTAGCCAAATTATGCAACTTTTTTCTAGGGGGTATAACTTTCGCCCAAGGTGTCTGTTTTTTGACTTCTTGTACTCGTTGGAAAGGTGGTTTTGTGCTCTAAGTTGTGGTATCAATGGTTTTTCCAGATTTTTCTATTTTGATAGTGATTAGCTTGTTGGAAGTCGGATGTCCCTTATGAGCTTGGAGAAGTCATATCTTGTGCATACAAAGTTAGATTTTGGACTTCTTATAGTCAATAAAAAGCTTGTTCAGAGCACTACATGGTGGATTAGGTTTGAAGATGTTTTGGCATGATTTATTTTTTGTTATTTCCATTTGAGTTGTTTATGGGTTTTGACTATGGTGATTTTGTGAGCTTATGGATTATCGGACTTGGTAATTTGATGTTGGAGTCATTGTATACTCATGTACATCCCTAATTTTTCTCATTTGACATGGTTATTAGTATATTATTGGATTTGTATGATACATTGTTGTATCTACAAGTTGTGTAATGTTGTAGGCGATCTATACTTACAGGTTGCATTTATGGCTTGGATATGGGTTGTCTATGCCCATAGATATTTCAGTGTTGATGCATATTCAGTTGTGGCTTGGTTTAGTCATTTCTTTTGTTGGTTTGGTTGTCACGTTGAGGAGGAGAGATGGTTCTACTAGGTGTTGTGATGATGTGAGGCCTATGTGGTTGACTATGTGATGCAGACATGTGTGATACAGTTGGATTGTGTTGCTGGTACATTTTGTGGTGATCATGGTGTCATGAATGTTCCTTGTGCCTTAGGGACTTTGGCATGACATGATTGTTTATGTAGGTGCATTGTCGGTGTTGGATTGGTTCCAATTTTGGTTTGTGGCGGTGTATCTTCTTGGTATGAGGATCATGGTTTTACTTTACCTTTTGGGAGATCATATTGCATTTGAGTTCTTTGATTGTGTGAGGGCCTTTAGTTGATCTTCATGAGGAGATTGTTATCACGATGTCATGGATAGCTTGATTACACGATTCAGTGGGAGCTTGTGATAGTGATGGTTTGGTGGTGTTGTATCTTCTTGGTTTGGAAATCATGGTTTGTACTCTTCCCGTTAGGAGCTTGGTGTTGAGTTCTTTGATTGCATTGGGGCCATGGAGGATCTCCATTTAGAGGATGGCTATCATGTTACCATGGAGAGCTCGGTATCACGGTTCAATGGGAGCTTGTGGCGATGATGTGGATTCATCACTTGGTGGTGGATGATCTTTTGCAGTGTTTATTGTTGTCATGGATGGACTCTTGGGTCTGTTTCTATGTAGTAAGGGTTCATTGATATATTTGGTTTCATTTATAGGAGATGGTTATCTTCATGTGATTTGGAGATGTTGACATCTTGGTTAGCCTTGGAGGACTCTTTAGTCTTTTGTTGAGGTGTCATGATTTGTATTTTTGACATGTGATCCTTGTTTGATAGGATGGTTATGTATTATATCATATTATACTCTTGTTTGGTCATTAGAGTGTTAGCATGATGTAGGTACATGATATGTTCATTAGAGCATATGATCTTCTTTTGAGGAGATGTGAGATCATGATTTCATGGTGTATTCCTGATTCTGCAGTTGGGATATGACTTTGATATTGGTTGTTTCTCTTGGTATTGGGTACATTGATCATTTTCTTGGGAGCTTCATGATGGTGCTATGTTACATTTGGAGTTTGGCATGGATTGATTGGTTGCAGGTACTCGTGGATACTTGGAGACATAGGTGAGGCTAGGGGATCTCTTGTGATGAGAGACATGTGTTGAGATGATTACTCATTGATGAGGTTTCAGTTGGAAGTTCGAGGAGCCTACACCTTGGTTGGATGCCACTTCAACATGGAGCTATGAGGATATTGTTCTTAGACGAGTCATGATGACTTGGATATTTTGGAGGAGCATTCTCATTCCCCACTCTTGGTCTACTCAGTAGTCTATCATCTGAGAGGTATTTCCCATTGTTACTTTCAAGTGCATTATCTTTTATGCTTTATCTTCTCATGCATATGGATCTTGATCTATGGATAGTTAGTTCTAGATGGTTTACTTGAGGGATTTTGGCATGTTTATCTCCTTATGCATTGTGAGGTTATTCATTGATTTTGAGTTTAGGAGATGTTATTGGACTTATTCTTGGTTTAGGATAAATATGGTTTGATCTTCCTTTGGTTTGAGATGCATACATCTTGGTTATGGTTAGATGTGGATAGTCCTATTCTCTTTGGGGTTTTATGGAGGAGATCATTCTTATCACAACTTAGCATTTAGAGGTGTGTGTAGAAGGACATGCTACATGTTTTGATTTGCACGTTTTCTCTTTGGTCTTATTCTTCTTCCTGGATGTTTCATTTCACATGACATTGGTTTTGAGATCTTGTGTGGAGCTATGGTGATCACTATGTTTGTGGCCATGTGTTGTTCATTGTTCTTTGGTGACGACATGGAGGTTCCTTTATCTTTTTCCTTTGTTGGATGTGGAGAACTTGGGAGAGCTATGGAGACTTGTGCTGAGAGATGTATTGCAGTGTTTTGGTTTGCAGGATTTGCATATCTTTGTGGATGTTCCTGGGTACTATAAGATGTTGTTTACACTTCTATGTGTTGCTATTGGTGGATCTTAGATTCCTTGATTTTGACATTATCTATGCAGTGGGAGTTCCTGGATGTGCATGTTCATTATATGACAAGTTTGACACTTGGAGCTTGTGATTGCATGTTATGGGTTGTATATGTTGATGGCATGAGGTTTACTTGTTATGATTTGTATACCTTTGAGGTATGGATAGTTGTATGTGTTAACATTTGTTGTGGGTGTTATTTTCATCTATGGTGATTATATCTTGACAGCTACTGATACATACTTGTTACCTTTGGATTGAGTGTTTGTGCATTGGGATATCGGTTGGAGGCAAGACTTACGCTTCTTTGTGACATATAGTGTGGAATCTCTTTGGATGGTTTCTTATCTTTGTGTGTTGGCATGATGGAGGATGATATCATTCATGCTTGAGGTGCTGGTGACCTTGATTTTTGTTACAAGTATCTTGATGGAGCACATGGAGTAGGGTGATCCCACAATAGTGGTTTACATTTTCTAGGAGATCTTGATTTTTGCTGAAATCCCATATTTTTCGAAAATATAATGATTTAATCCTTGAAAATTTCTATTTAAAAGATTCCAATTGAAGAGGGTTTGATCAAACCACCTTAGATCAAACCCTCTTGGATATAACCCCACTAGTTTTAAACCATACCTATAACGAAGTCTCCTTTACACCTATCAAAATGCTGATAAAAAACCACTTTTGATTTACCTTTTGGGGGATCAAATAAATTCATTTAAAATTCATTTTTTGTAAGTATGTAGTCCTTATTATAAGCTTCCCAAAAAGTAAATTTTTAAATAAATTTAATTTGATTATTATATTTATTTTTTTATTTCTTGTGAATGTAGGTTTTTCACCGAAAATCAAGCTCTCTATTCATCACATGTGGAAAAATAGCAGATTATCAAAAAAAATTTGAAAAACATCTATGCACTAGATATTGATGTCCTTGTTCCAACAAAAAAAAAAAAATTTGAATTTCGATACATCAAAAAAAAGTTATGTTTTAGCCAGTAAATCATGTCTAAATTATAATTGGTTTGACTTTGAAACTTAATTAAAAAAAAAATTCAATGAAATGCTATGAAACCAATTCCATGCACTAGATATCATAGTTACGAATCTAAATTTTTGAAAAATAGAATTTTATCCTTCATAGAAAAAAAATTATGTGTTAGCCAGTAATGTCACTCTTTAAAAATGGTGTTTACTATTAAAAACTAGTTTTCGAAAGAGATGGAAAGAGAAGTGCAATCTGATTCCTATAATTTTGAAAAAAAAAATTAGAATCTACAAACAAAATGTCATAAATCACTAGTTTTCATCATCTTCAAATTCCTCATGGTTTAGCCGTTATAGGTGCGTGAAAGTGAAGATTTAATTTAAAAAATTCAATTCAATGTCCAGTTTGGCCAAAAATTGTAAACCAATATTGTGGGATCACCCAACACTTTGATTTTTTGATGGTATATGTGGCTAGAGGGATTGTTCCCTTGTTCATGTTTGAGTTTACTTGTTTACCCCTTATGCAATGTATACAAGAAGTGGGAGAAGGTTAGGAAAATGTGTGTTGTCCACCTTGCATAATGTTATAATGTAACATTTATTTATTTATTGTGGTGCACCAAGGGAATCTAGGGGTGTGTGCATCACATGGGTCGAGCATTCTTGAGGCCACTTTATGTATTGTATATAATATTGGTTAAATATTTAATGTGGGGTTACACATGGGAATAATATTTAATATTGGAAAAAGCTCACTACCGATATTAAATGAGGGGTTAATGGTTTTGTAAGCTTATGGTATTAGTCACACGGTTTTAGGTAATACCACGATGGTTTTGTGGGAGCTTGTTTCTATAAAAGAAAACACATGGGTAGTTGTCTAAGGTTGGACAGGTTGATAGATTAGCTCTTGTTAGCATTTTTGAGGGTTAAAGCAAGGCATGGGATGTGTGGTTACATGCTTGTTTAGAGGGCTTGATGCTTCAATGGTGTTCATGAAGGACTTTGAAGATGTATTGTAACGTTAATAGCTGAATAATACATGAGTGATGGATGCTTTTGGAAGTTGGGTTTTTCCTTCTTGAGGATTTTTCCGGGGTATATCTTGTGTCATCTTTGATGGTATGTTGTCTATTCTTTTGCATATGGATTTTGAATAATTGTTTGCATAGATTTCTCTATTTGGGTTATGTGGAAATTATCTTGGGTGGATGCATATTTCCTTTCAAAATATAGAACAAGTATTGCATGCCTCTTTAAGGGGTCAACATCATTAAGAGTAAAGCTCCAATATAAAACATGATCCCATTATGAACTTCTCTTGACTACAACACCAATACATAAACATCGCAAAATTAACATATGATGTATAACCCATGTGAGATATATCCACACACTTAATACGACCTCATCACACTATTACAACCTAATGTGATGTCAATAAGATAGTTCTACTTAATTTAATGTTGACTAAATAACTAAACAATAATTATTATATTGTTTGTAACAATAATAAAGGTATGGACATAAGGGTTATAACATGAACAAGTATTTTTATAATTCATTAACTTAATGGATATATTTGATAAGAATAACTCACTCTCTTATTCATATTGAAGTAATGAGTGACATACCTAGAGCTAAATAGGTGTAGATCTAGCAAGAGATAATGGGACCATAAAGTTTCAAGATCCTTGAGAGAGAAGATTAGTGTAGATAGTTGATATTGGAGGATTAATGAGATATTGGATAATAATAAGCTTAATGGGATGAGAAATATATAGGTTGTACCAGTGGTTTTATTAGCTCTAGAATATAAGCTAAATGATGAATGGATTTTAAGTTATATAATTCATTCTAATAGTTAGAATAATCATGTTATTGCATAATAATATTCTCATGCGTTATGTATGATGTGTAGTATTTTTCATGTTTGTATGTTGATTTCATGTTAACAATTACACATGAATTACAACAAGCTCTATTGCCTATTGAATCACCCTATTTTCTACCCTTATGTAGGTAGGACCACTCCTGAGTATAAAAGGTGTGTGAGGGACTTCACAAGTTATGTGGTTAGAGGAAAACACATCAATCATACTCAATCCCCCTTTCTATATCTTCATTTCTCATCATTGTGATGATTAGATATTTTAGTGGTCAAATTTTGATAATGCACTACTTTGAATTTTAGTTTAGTTTAGCTAGTAGATTTTAATGATGTAGTTCAATAATCAATTGTATTACAATGTAATCATTTAATATATTTGTGGAATCATTTAGAATTGCAATAAATGAGGGCATTCTTTATTACTATTGGTGCCAATTATGCTATAATGGAAGTTGTAAGGATTTATAATTAAGAACAATGATAAATCTATCATTTAAGAATATAATTTCTCCATAGATTATGTAAGCGTGACTATTAGAATAAGTGTACTTATTCTTTCATAATAATTAATGAAATATAAAAAGAATCTAAGAGCTAATTGTAATAACCTACTCATTTATTATATAATTGATAATGAAATGTGTTAATAATATTTGGATGTTGAGTAGTTGTAGTTGCAATCTACTTTCTCTTAATTTTTATTTTTGTTTGTTTTATTTTATAATAAGAACGAGTGATCAATAAGGTAATTGATACTTGTCCTTGGTCAATGTTATTAGTTTGAAAAAAATATTGATGTGATATTTTGGTGTACGACAAGGTGGTTTTTACACCATGATCATCACTAACAAGTTTGATTGTAACAATATTAATAGATGTGTGTACCATTATAATAACCATTATAAATGGAAAAACATATCAAGTGCAAAGAAGTGAGAACTATAGAAGATAGGTCATTTGAGAAAGCATAGATCAATACTTATGGATTGAAGAACCCCCAAGATGTTATTTCCCTACCTTTGCTAATTGACCAAAAATAACTTTTCATATCATACAACACAATAAATGTCCAATTAGTGCAAACAATGCCTTATAATCTTATAAAAATAAAAAATAATATATGGTTGTATAGGAATAATTCATGTTGTATAAAATAATCTAAGCTACTTAAAAAAAATCAAGTATATATTAACAAGTAGATTGAATTAGTGTTCAACCAAATAATTATAAAAAATAATCTATGCTATTTAAAAAATACAATCAGTTAAGTATGAATTAACCTAGATTAAGTTAGGGTTCAAATAAATAATTTCAACAAATATATAAAAATTAAATGTGAGAGTTAGGGGAACTTAGTTCAAGTTGATGATGTAAGAGTGATTTTGATGTTGTGCAAAGTCAATTCACCACTCTTCAAAAACTAATGTCCTTAATTTGATGACTCATAAATTTATGTGGTTCAATCTTGAATCCTTTGAATTCATTCTCGAGCTATGCGGACATAATTTGATGTGTAGGATCAATTTGACAAAAAGTGTGCTTGAAAATTTATTCATCTCCACCTTATTTTGTAAATTTACTAAGGTTGTGCTTAGGGACATAGTTTAGGAAAATTTCCAACTCAATAGATGATTAGATTCTCCTAGGTTAAACTCCTTTGGTAGGATGGACTAATAACAATGAGAAATATTAAAGACAACATTCACCAACATATGGATGACCTACATGAAAAAAGTGGTTATTTTGTTTTCATTTCTTTGGAAATCAAAGTGTGCTTTAATAAGTTTCTATCTTTATCATGTGCATAAGTAAGGGTATATTGAATATAATTAAATACCATGATATATCAACATGCCACCTATATATGTGTTAAATTTTCTCATTACAAATAATAGAGACGGACATTAAATATGAAATTTAAATTCTAAAGTTTGAATTTTAGGTTCATTCCTATGTGGATTGAACCAAGTTAATTTGGAGCAAACAAAAAATGAAGCTAGGTTTGAAATGTTAATTTTAATGCAGGAAGTGAATGTATGGAAGTGAGTGTAAATGAGGGTGCAATAAAAATGATTAAATGGTTAATTTATGATATTTTGTGTAAATGGGGGTAAATAAAGATAGTTAGGAATCATGAAATGATCCAAACCTAACACAAGAGTATGCCACTTGTCTATATGTTACTGCATTCACACATTCCACCATGGAGGACATAAAAATAAATGATTCATAGTGTGGGTATTGCTAATTTCACCATTAAGTTTTTCTCCGACTTTGGTGTGCATGTAAATATAATATGAGCACGCCTTTCAAAGTATATAATTTTTCTTAATCAATATAAAATTATTCAAACACTCATAAAAGGATATCATCTTTCAAAATGGATACAATTCTTCTTCTTGTAGTATCCTTAGTATGAGCAATTAAATTGATACCTACAAAATAACAAAAACTTATGCAACAAGTAGTGTCTATCACTTATTAAAAATAGGCATTAATTAAAAGTTATTTCAACTCTCCTAAAAATTGAAAAGAAGCATGAGAGATACAAATTTCTTCCTATATGAAATTCATGAAAATAGTTCAAGTGATGCGGTAATATGATATGGGTCCATGTGATGTGTCCATGCAATAAAATTCCATGTGATGCAGCAATGTGAGAAAAAATTGCAATATGTGAGTAATGTGATCGAAATTCCACAAGATGTAGCATGCAATAAAGATTCATATGATGCAACCATATAATGTGATATAGTTCCCCATGATGTGGTAAAAAATAAACCTATGTGCAATGCAATAATATAATACTATCAAGCTCCATCTAAATATAAGACACCATGTAGAATATCAATTATAAAAGTGTTACCAATGATATGTTCTCCCTTTAATTGCATGCAACAAAGTAAGCAAATAATTGAAGGAAAGGGAAAATGATATATGTTAAAGATAAAAATTATAATATGATTGACTAATTTTTAATATTTTAAGCATTTGCAACATTCAAATATGTATTGTCATGTACAACCATAAATTATAAATGAAAACCAATGCATAACACTGCCCCAAATATAGGAGAATCATAAAGTAAGAATGACCCTAGAGCCAAGTTAAAGATTGCATATATTAATGTATTATATGAGATAAGGTCATGACAATGGGTTGGAACATGTATACGAATAAATGCATAGGTATAAAATAATTGTAAGTATAAAGTGATAAACATGAAGTCATAAGTAGGTATACATGATAGGTAAACATAGGTCACAATACAGATAAGAATGCAGTGGTTATGGTATATAGAATGCATCATAAATGTGTAGCATGATGAACATGGATCATGGAAATATATAAACAAGGAATAAGTGAACATCAAAAGTGAGAACATGGAAGATGAGAAATGATAAAATTTAAACCAAGTATTTATAGAAGTGAACAAACAAATAAAAGTAGGTTTGAAAAGCTATAGCGTGACATATAAGGAAGTGTAAGAGTTAAGAATTTTAAAAATATAGAAAATAGGCCCCCAAGTATGGAAATGAAATGTGTATAGAAAGTGAAATGATGATAGGTTGTGTAAAAAAACATGGCATAAACACGAGTTCAAAGTGTAAGGAAACACAAAATAAATGGATGAAGAAGAAAGGAGAATCACAACATACATGGAATTAACAAAAATCCAAAAGTGGAAATGATAGAAAATATAAAGAAGAAATAGTATAAACAAGATAAACACATATTCAAATTCAATTTTTTCAAAATGCACTACTAAAGGTGTCATTGCATCATCCAAATTCTAACTATGAACATGGAAATAACATAAATTCAAGAATGGAAAACAAAAGAATGGCGATGGTAGCCAATAAATTTAGTCATACACATCAAACATGCCTATAACATTCTCTAAAACCTTATCACTAGAATCAATTCCCCCATGGGATTACCTATGTTATTATAAAGTGTACCCCATAAACAAAAGTGGGATGTAGGGATGCAATCATGATATATGATTTGAAATAACCAACTTATATGTTGTATTTTGTGGTATTTATTTTATTTTAATTGTAATCTCAACCTAGTCTCTTAATGATGCATGAATTTCATCAACCTTGTCATGGGAAGATAAAGAACTATTATTGTGTGCATCACTAAACATATCATCAATAAAACATGAGCCTCAAGATAGAAGAATGACTAGAAACCTTATGTGAAGGTGGAACATGTGCATCAATATCAATAGGATCCTTTTATCCATAAAATTCTCAAGAACTATGCTCATAGAATTTACAAAATCAACATTTATTATTGTGCTACTTAATTTATGGCTAAATTATTATTATTTATTAATTAATGGCTATACTATATTATTTGTAAAATAAATTATTACAACATAACACTATATTTGAGTTGGGAAACTCCAATGTGGGGTTAAAGACCTAATTAATAGAGGCAACTACTCTTCTACCCAAGTATATTATCATGAAAAAGAATTATACAACAAATTATTGTTCCCCTTAATGTTGGATAGTGGTACATCACATGAATATCCATTATCTTATTAGCTTGGAGAAGGTATACCACATGATTTATATACCTAGATAGATGAAAATCCAAGCCCCTATTCCATATATAGAACTTTGAGTAATAATGAAGAGATATGACCTTTTAAATCATCATCTTTATGAATTCTTGCATATAATATGATCCTAAAATTTCATCAAGAAATCTTATAGTCATAAGAAGTTATAGACAACATTGGCTCTCTTCATTCCATAATTAGATTTTTTTTTCATGTTTGAAACTATAACTAGGTGGATGTTTTCACACTTTTGTTAGTGTTCAATGTGTTTTTCCTTGTTATGGTCTTTCAAAACTTGATTCCTCAACTATCCCTATGTCTGACTCTAATTTTTTGTTCATTTTCTACTATGTTCATGACTATACAAATTGATTGATTCATCTTAAAATCTATTTGGATTCACACCTCCCTTCTTAAAGGAGATTTTTGTCTCACAGATTTTCATTTGGGATATTTAAAAATTCTACCCATTTGTGAGATCTTTGTGTGTGTCATCTTGTGCTAAAGCTATTACTTTTCTTCTTTGTGATACTCAAAGTATAGTACAATTATACTTGATTACAATAAAATTATTTCATGCTACAATGAAACACATTGTGATAAAACAACAAGATGTTTATTTACAACACTCAATAATGTAATCATAATGTTATTCATGCTCTATCTCAATAAGTATAAATCACTTAAAAGCACTAGAGAATATTGTAGTAGTGTTTCTCATGTTACCATTTCTTGACAACCTTGCTAGAAGTCTTTTGTATCCATGTAAAAATGAAAAATAAACACCTTAACAACACCTAAGAATATACAATAGTGCTATACATGTGCTCAATCAACAACTAATCATGTGATACAACACCCAAGAACTTCCAATAGTAATTCTTGTGCTACCAAAATTTGCTATTATTTTTATATAGAGAAACACACATTCAACACCAAATATTTTATCTATAGTGTTTTCCATCCTCTCAACAACAAGTATACACGTGATACAACATTCTGCAAACATACCTAGTATTGTCTCATGCTTTCCAAGTTGTCCAAATCTCATACAACAGTGGAGATTGCATGCTTAAAACACCCAAATGAACTTGTTGATGTGTACATGATCTCAAACAATATGCATACTCAACACTTGTGAAAATGCATTATTTTTGTTCCTATTACTCGTGCATGCTTCATCCCTTGCTCATGCCAATAGAATTTTTTTTTTTTCTCTTTCTTGATCACATACGCGGATACAAAATGTGAAAACAAATTATTAGAGCTTGTTCATGTTGCTCTTGATAAAAATATTGATATTGTTCTACACTATCCATACTTTCTATCAACAATAATTGATGTGTTCCTTTTATAACTTTTCAAGAAATGTGAGGGCTGAAAAATATGCATTACCTCATATACTTTACCTTCTTGTTCTTTTTACTTCAAAGGGAAATTTTTATTGTTCATACGCACCCATTAGTAAGTGAAATTTACTCCTTTATTACACAACCAAGTGTGATTAACGTAAAAACAAACCCAATTTATAATAGCTACTTGTGATGCCTCCATATGCCCATATACATGGCAACACCGCTTTCTCATTTCTTATGTAAATTGTTAGTGTGAAAGGGGTACTTTATCTAACTAGTTCATTTCTTAGCTAGTTCTCCACTAAAGTCCTCTTCACGCTAGCTTAACTTTACATAGGAATAAGGTGGTTGAGCCTTTAATACCATGAATTGTCACACCTCATAGGATGACAACACTTGTCATAATCTGGTTGCATCTATCTCTCCCCTTGGCCTATATAACCAAGGCATTTCTATTGTAATCTCAATTCTCAAGCTGAATATAGCTTTGCATTCTTGAGAGGAATACAATTTATTCCTTCTTATATTTTTGGTTTTGCTTTCCTTCAGTCATTAGATTCTTAAGTAGGGCTAGTTAGCAAATCTCACATGGTATCAAAGTCAAATTTGAGTTGTGGGTTAGCAATCCTTTAGAAAATCTGAGAGTGTTGAGCTTTTTTTCAAAAAATGATTTTGCTCTTCTCTTGCATCCTCATATGATCTAGAGAATCAGAAAGGTGTGAAAAAAATATCAGTTTCTGGGGGATTCATACCTTGACCTATCAATTACAGGTCTTTTGAAGCTTCCTAGAGAGATTCTAAGCTCACTATCGAGTCCAAAGTAGTTGATACATTCAGATTTGCCCTTTATTTCATCTGAAACGGACACCGAAGGCCAGATCTACAACAATTTGAAGCAGGAGGTTCATTGCCAAATCTAGCAAGGAGCCATCATTTCAGAGCATTTTGGATCAAATCCGACCTTGCCATTGTGCTCAAAATGTCCAAAAACCATAAAATTGACTATCAAAACATCGATTTTGGACAAAGTTGCCAGGTAAGGCAAACAAATTTTGTCCGGGGAGCCATTTGACCGCATGAATAAACCAATTAAAATATATATATATATATATATATTTTATATTTTTTTAAAATTTTTTTTGCTTTTTAAATTAAAAGTAATTTTTATTTAAAAAATTACTTTAATTTAAAGTATTTTTTATTTTATTAAGATAATATATATATATATATATATATATATATATATATATATATATATATATATATATATATATATATATATATATATATTAACTTTTCAATTTAAAAAGTATTTTATTTAAAAGACAAAAAAATTGCAAATAAATATTCTAATTAAAAAGTTATAAAAAAAATATAATGTACAGGAGCCATTCTTAGCATAGGCCTATACTTGCTAATTTTTTTTTGGTAGCATGCCCACTTAAAAGGAGGGCGGCTCCAAAAATCATGCGTTGCCTTTGAAATCGCCATTGGGCTTCGTACTATGTGTCTTGCACAAAAAGCTAGGGCTTCAGCCTTTTATCACACATTTTTATATTTTTTTAATGTTTTTTTTAGTGTTTTTAAATACTTTTTTTTAGTGATAAAAATTATAATTTTTGAAAAAGTTGTTGACATTTTAACTATGGGAGAAAGCTAAAACGTAGAAAAACCGCAACTATGGATGTAACATTATATCATACCCCTATCCCCCACCCCACGTGCTAGACAAAAGGCACTAACGGAAAGACTTGATGAATGACTAGCTGCGTGTCGTCACGTGTCTGACATCGGAAAAGGACGCACGACTCGGCGAGAAAGTCAAAGCAATAGACAAAACACCCTAAATGTCACCATTTTCCACATTTTATTTTGTTTTGCTCATTTTCTCCATTTCATTTTGCAATTTGTTGGGGAGGGATGTGTGAGCATTGAAATGTAGTTGTAGGTGGTCGAACCAACGCGAGCATTGAAATGCAGTTGCAGGCAGCCAAACCAGAGTGTGTTTATGCATTTTTTATGCAGATAGGTGTGTTTTGTCTACATTTTTTCCACGTCCACATAGCTAAACTTCACCATTTTCCACATTTCATTTTGCAGTTTGCTAGGAGCGTGGGCGATGGAATGGAGGCCGAACGAGAGAAACAAGTTTGATAGGCACAACAACTAGCCAACAGGTATGTATATCTATCATTGTATATGCTATTTTTCCATTGTGTAGGAACTATGAAGCACAACTATTAAATGGGTTTCTGTGAAGCATTGAACGACTGTTAAATAGGTTTTCGGTGAAGCATTGAACGACAAAATAAAATGTTTTGTTTGTGTGCAGGGTTTTCATTTCAAATGCATCGCTGTTTATGTTTTTTTTTTGAGGGTTTTCAAATTTTATTGTGAAGAATTGAACGACTATTGGTTGGGAAGATGGGTTTTCATTGACGGGAAAAAAAAGGGGTTTTCATTTGAAATGCAGAGGTATTTTGTGGGTTTTTTTGGTTTTTGTGTTGGCATTTAAATTTTTCCTTTTTGTTGTTCGTTGTGAAGATGAGTTTTCATTAATGAGAAAATAAAGGTTATTCCTTTGGAAAACGATATTTGAAATGCAATGTGGGTTATGTGCCTATGGGTTTTCAAAATCAGAACATGGAATGGATAGAAAGCCCAAAACCGTACATGCAAACAAAACCTTTTATTTCCCCATTGACATTCTCATTACAAAGGTTGCAGTGTCTAAATGGTTTTGAAATATTAGGTGGGTTGCAGGTTTTGTAAAACACAATGTTTTGCATCCTACATTTTTTATAAAATAGTATGTATGTATTGAAAAGCTTTGTGTTATTTAGACCGTAGGAATGTGGTGATAGGCATCATTTTGTAAACACCCAGTAAGGTATTTGGCTTCAGGGTCTAGAGGGTTTTACAACCTTGTGTGGGTTGGAGGTTTTGTAAATCATGTTGTCACCTCACCTCCCACTATGTTTTCCAACTTGCAATCATATTGTGCATGTATATTTGGATCATATCAAGAAATATAGTGTATATTTGGATAAATGCAAAATGATATTTCCCTTTTTTCATCTGATTGGAACAAATAAATTGCAGTGTTGGAAAACACACTGTCCCATGTCACTTAGTTCATTTTGAAAAAAATTATTCCGTTACGACCAAGAATGCAATGAAATCCACTTTCAAAATTTTGAACAACTCTTTGCTACAGTCAAAATGCCATTTCACTTTCTTCATCTGATTGGAAAAAATAAAATGCTCGCATTATTTGCAGTGTTGGAAAACACACTATCTCCTCTCAGTTGTTCCCTCAAATACTAGTATATTATATGAATCATCCTTTAATATTGGTATATTATATGAATCGGCCTTTAATACTGGTATACTGTTAGGGGAGAAGCTAAAGTGTAGACAAAACGAACCTATGTATGTAACATTATATCATAACCCCCATTCCCCATCCCACACGGTGGACAAAATGCACCGACGAAAAGACTTGACGAATGGTTAGCTAGGTGTTGTCACATGTCTGTCGTAGGCTGGTGTCTAAATGGTTTTGAGACATTAGGTGGGTTGCAAGTTTTGTAAAACATAGTTTTTTGCATCCTACTATTTTACAAAATAGTATGTATGTATTGAAAAGCTTTGTGTTATTTAGACTGTAGGAGTGTGGTGATAGGCACCATTTTGTAAACACCCAGTAAGGTATTTGGCTTCAGTGTGTAGAGGGTTTTACATTTTGTGGGTTGGAGGTTTTGTAAATCATGTTGTCACCTCACCTCCCACTGTATTTTCCAACCTACAATCATACTATGCATGTATATTTGGATCATATTAAGAAATTGAAATGCTATTTTTACTTTGCGTAAGACTTGTTTTAAGGTGCCTTTCATTAAATTTGTATTGTCTAAATTACATTCATATCGTTTTGTAAAATTCTAGATTTCAAAATACCGGTTTTCTTCTCCAACTCCTACACGTGCACTCCAGCCTTCAACTTTCAATGTGCAAACATGAAACGCAGAGTGTTTTCTCCCTTCTTTCTCCAAACTAAAAATGCACACGCCAGTCCACCTCCAATTCTTGTGCCAGAAAAAAGCTCTGAAAATGATAACTATACTCACATTGTTTGTACTATATAAATTGCATTCATATTGTTTTGTAAAATTCCAGGTTGTAAAACACTGGTTTTTTTAAATTTGCAACCCACATAATGTTTTAAAACCCTTTACGAGTAACAACCCAATTGGCTACTCACCCCTCACCTCAATTTGGTATGTTTTCTGATTTCCTTGAGAGCCTTTTGGGAATTAGATAGTAAGAATGTAATAAGATTGGAAAAAATTGTTTTAAGAAATCTGTAACCCACACAGTGTTGTAAAACTCTCTAGACAAAATAGCCCAATTGGTAAGTCGGGAAAACCAAGCTGACGCCTATGTACATATAGTCAGTTAGAAACCCCTCACCTCAACTCAGTTGGTCATCTCCCTCGCCTGCAACTCCCCCTTGATCTCCAACGTTTCGCTTTCAACCTATAGAATGAGAAAATCTAGAACACAGAGTGTTTTCCAAGAACAATACTTGTTATAATGTAAAACACGTCTTAATCGCATCAACGCCCTTCCCTACCGCAGTGAACGGATAGCTTCTTGCACAAGGAAAAACAATTCGACGTAATTTGATGCGACACGACACCTCCTCACTTTCCTCACCGTGATGTTTCCTCCGTCTACCAGTTTCATCACTTTTATCATCCATCTTGGCAGGCACTACACTATGTCATCTCATCATGTTATGTATGTTTCTATGTATGTTGTTATGTATGTCTTTATGCTTTTTTGTATGTATGTATAGGTGCATTTTTTTAGGAGATTAGTTGCATCCGTAGAGGGTTTTACAAAATTGTGTGGGTTGGAGGTTTCATAAATCATGCACTCACCTCCCATGGTGTTTTCCAACCTGCAATCATTTAGAGTTTTAATGGTTGTTGGAAAACAGTTAGTGTTTATAAAACGATGCCTTTCATTGCATTCCTACTGCCTAATTAACAAAAGCTTTTCAAGACATTCATAATCGTTCTCTCCACCACGTAACTTTGAATGTACAAAATGAAATAAATGGCAAACCACATTGTGTTTTCCAACCTGCAAATTATATTCTGCATTTATTTTTAAATCATATGAGGGTGCTGCCACAATAGTGGTTTACACTTTCTACGAGATCTTGATTTTTACTGAAATCACATATTTTTAGAAAATATAATGATTTAAGCCTTGAAAAGTTCCATTTAAAGGATTCCAATTGAAGAGGGTTTGATCAAACCACTTTAGACCAAGCCCCCTTGGATAGAACCCACTAGTTTTAAACCATACCTATAATGCAGTCTCCATTACACCTATCAAAATGCTGATAAAAAACCACTTTTGATTTACCTTTTGGGGGATCAAATGAATTCATTTAAAATTTATTGTTTGTAAGTATGTACTCCTTATTATAAGCTTCCAAAAAAGTATAATTTTAATTAAATTTAATTTGATTATTATATATTTTTTTTAATTTCTTGTGAATGTAGGTTTTTCACCGAAAATCAAGCTCTTTGTTCTATACATGTGGAAAAATAGTAGATTATCAAAATAAAATTTTGAAAAATATGTTCAGGCTGGGTATTGATGTCCTTAATCCATTAAAAAAATAATAATTTTGATACATACAAAAAAATTTATGTTGAATACAGTTTTCCTATGTCTGAATTGTAATTGGTTTGACTTCGAAACTTGATTAAGGAAAAAATATTTAATAAAACACTATGAAACCAAATGAACTGGTTAGATATCGTAGTTACATATCTAAATTTGAAAAAAATATAATTTTATCCTTCATATACAAAAAGTTATGTTGTATACGGTGAGCATCACTCCTTAAAAATGTTGTTTACTGATAAAAACTAGTTTTTGAAGGAGATGAAAAAAAAGTGCAATCTGATTCCAAATTTTTTGAAAAAAATATATTTAGAATCTATAGACAAAACTTCACAAATAAATAGTTTACATCATCTTCAAATTCCTCATAGTTTAGCCGCTATAGGAGCCCAAAAGTGAAGATTTAGTAAAAAAAAATCAGTTTAGTGTCCAGTTTGCCCAGAAATTGTAAACCAATATTGTGGGATCTCCCATGAGGAAATTGAATTGCAATTTTTTTGTGTAAGAGTTGTTATAAATTGTGAAGGTGAATGAACTTTAGTACATTCTTACTATCTAAAAACTTTAAGGTTTTCATTAGAAGCATGCTGTCTATATGTAATTTCATGTTGGAAAATAATATGTGTTATGAATCCTGCAATCCAAATACTGTTGTCAGCTTTGAGAGTGTCCTTCTAATTAGAGAATGCTGATGTTTTGTTTTTAATAAGTTTTTTACAAAATTTGTCTAACTTTTCACTTACGACTCTCATGTCTCCATCCAATTGATTCTCTTTTCTGCATTGATATCCTATTTTGCCTTCTTTTCATGTTATGCATGTTTCTATGTATGTTTTTATGCATTTTTGTATGTACATAGGTGTGTTTTTTTGGTAGATTAGCTGCTATTTTTTGGTCAATCAAGGTGATCACCAAGGATTTTGTTGACTTGTTAACCTTTATTCTTGCAATATTTTTATTTTTTTTGTCATCTATACGAGTAATGGTTCAATTTACAATATCATTGAGCAATAGTTATGATACCAATATGTCATTTAGATGTTCATTGAGAGACACATGATACAAATAGAAGTCTGATAGTGGTATGTGGTATCCTTCTTGTCTATCTTCTATGCCCTTATTGATTATTACAAGTTATGGCCTCTTTCATAAGTTATGAGAGATGAGTTTTTTATATATCTGAATGAACATTCAATGCTTCACAGTTCCTACAGAATGGTAGAATGGCAAATATAATTGTTGATATATATTACTAGTGTTAGCGTTAGGTTAAATTCAAAATTAAATTCCCATTGTATAGTTTAATATGTTTGTTTGTTGTCTGTACAAGCTAGCATTTTGGACTCACCACAACATATAATCCTATATTGGTGAAATTTGGAATAAAAAGAATTCTTTGTAGCACCAAATGTCTTTAATTTTCCAATTTAATCTATCGCTAACACTTTTTTTCCTTCCAGGTGGTTGATATATTTTAGGAAACAAAATTGAATAAAATAAGGGCAGGTGGATTGAGGAGGAAGCCTTAGGAGACATGAAGCTTTTGCACTAAATACAAGTGATTAGAGCTATCATAGCTTGAATTGCAAGTGTACTAGTCAGTTAAATTTCCAAAATTTATTTTTCATTAAGAAGTTATGATTTATTTATAGATGAGATGCCTAATGTGGCAAATGCAAAGAATTTCTAGTTTAATTTTTTTTTTAAAACGTTTACTATTGTGTCTAATGAAGATAATTTTGAATTATTTCACTGATTTTGTCCTGACTTCAATTAAAACACCTATTTAGAGATGAGGCACCATGAAGAGTTTATATAACGCATTGGGTCATTACTAAAGGGTTTTAAAACATTGTGTGGGATGCAGATTTTGAAAAACCAGTGTTTTGCAACCTAGAATTTTACACAATAGTATGAATGTCTTGAAAATATTTCGTTATTTAGATCATAGGAATGCAATGAAAGGCACCATTTTTTAAATACCAAATGTTTTCCAACAACCATTAACACTCTGTATGATTGTAGGTTGGAAAACACAGTGGGATGTGAGTGCATGATTTATGAAGCCTTCAATCCACACAATATTGTAAAACCCTATATGGACGCAGCTAATCTCCCAAAAAAATGCACCTATGTACATACAAAAACTCATAAAAAAATACATAGAAACATACATAACATGATGAGATGACATAGTACAGGGCACACCAAGACAGATGATAAAAGTGATGAAATTGACAGACGAGAGGAAATGTCATGGTGAGGAAAGCGAGGTGGTATCCCATTGCATCAAATTATGTCAAATTTTTTTTTGCCTTGTGTCAGAAGCTATCCGTTCACTATGGGAGGGAAGGGAATTGATGTGATTAAGACATGTGTTTTAAATTGTAACAAGTACTGTTCTTGGAAAATACTCTATGTTATAGGTTTTCACATTCTGCAGGGAGTTGCAGGTCAGGAGTATATAAGACTATCCAGATTCACTTGAGGGCTGAGTAACCAATTGGTTTGTTACTTGTAAAGGGTTTTCAAATAGTATTTGGGTTGTAGGTTTCATAACACCCAATGTTTTCAAACTAGCAATTACACATAGACAATATGAATGTAATGAAAACATTTTGGTTACTTACACAGTGAGAACCCAATTGGTTGGTGACACATCAGTTGATTTTGGATAATTTTATGTATCCCCCAATGAAAATTATATTTCTAGTATGAATGTATTCAACAACCTTTACTTTCAAAAAATATTCCATTTCAATATCGTCATACATTTGGAATGAAAAATGCACATAATAGTTGCAGGATGGAAAACACATAGGGTTGTGACTCATTTCTCAATTCTTGTTCAATGAGAACTTTTTGTTATGCAGACTGTAACAAAACAATGTATTGAATTTCACCTTCATATTTTATAACAACTAAATTTAGCAAACATTCCATTTCAATATCGTCAGATGTTTGGAACAGAAAATGCAGGAAAAAGTTGTAGGAAATGGAAAACACACAGGGTTGTGACTCACTTCTCAATTATTGTTTAATGAGCACTTTCTGTTATGAAAACTATAACAATAATCATTTGGCTAAGTTTATAACGTGCATTCTATTTATGTTAATATGAAATATACCGATAGGCAATGCCACCTGAAGTCTTATTGTTTATGGTAACTTGCTTATAAATGAAAGAAAAAGGTTGACATTTAAATCATTTGAGGTCGACTATTTTTCTCATCATGGATACTTTCAACTAAATAATCCTATTAAATTCTATTTGTAACAATAAAAATAGAATTTCACAATCTTCATCTAATTGCAACAAAAAAAATGCTCACATTATTTGCAGTATTGGAAAACACACTGTCCCCTGTCAGTTATTTGCTTGTGAAAAGTTTTTGTTTCCTACGCACCAAGAATGTAAGGAAGTCCACCTTAAAATTTTGTTTCTTATGATTGAAAAATAATATGCTTTCTTATAGAAGACGATGCAATAAATTTTGGAACTTTAACTATCCATAACACTTACATATTACAGGCAACCACAAATGTGTACTTTAAAAGGGAAAGTGGAAGAAAGGGTGATTTTGAAATCTACTTTTTAATGTGTATTTTGATATTTTGAATGAATTGGTTGCATGTATTTGAATTTGATGTGACGTTTACATTCCTTCCATTAGAGGGAAAGGATGGACAAGAAAGTGGTGGGCATGAGCAAGTTAGTGTCCATTTGGGACAGGAAAATGTGCCTTGATAGGGCAGCAAGAAGAAAGCATGCCTAGGGAGGAGATTATTTTCCTAGGCATAAAGCTTGAGAAATAGAAAACTCATTATCATGCTACATTGATGTAATAGGATGACGGGTTTCCAATTTCTCAATTTCTAGCAAGGAAGTGGAAAAATCAGGCCTTGACCTTATTGGCGACATTTCTTGGATAGAGTTTTCAATATCTTGAATACTTTTATGTGTCATTGTAGTAGATTTTTGCTCATATTTTAGAGTTTCTTTGTGATTTCATTTTAAAAATTCCATTTATGTTATGAATATGCTTATTTTGATAGTATATTGGAAAACACACTATCCCTGGTTCTTTCAGAGGAAGAAAGTGGAAGAAAGGGTAATTTTGAAATCTGCTTTTGAATGTGTATTTTCATATTTTGAATGAATTGGTTGCATGCATTTGAATTCGTATTCACATTACATGGAAATGATGAACAAGGAAGTGGTGGGTGTGAAGAAACATTTTCAATAAGCTCAAGGCTCGATTTTATTGATTCTTGATACTAGCTTGCTCAATTTCTCAATTTCTTTCAATTTCTATCCAAGAAGAGATAAAATCGAGCTTTGATTATTGGTGATGTTTCTTGGTCTATCTGATTTTTCATTTTCCTTCTCATCTATTCCCAATTGTATTTCTCCTCCATAGGTGCGTATAAATGATTGCATTCTGTATATATAAATGTGTTATGAAAGTTGTTTGCATTTTTAAATAAGACTTTCATCTCCCCCTACTAACTCTCTTTCTCTTTGCTTAGATTTGATGTTACCTTTTCCTTATATCCATATGTTTATTGTTGAATTTAGTCATTTATATTGATGGGTTTATTACAAGCTGAAGGTGTTGAAAGTGCAATGGTCGAAGCAGAAGCTTCCCTGAACCCTCTTGTTACACATAGAACAACGAGGATCCATGCAAGGGGAATCACCCCACTGTCAGTGCCAAGGACCCAAAGAAGCCTATAAGATTTTATCTTCAAGCGTCTCCTTTATTGCACATAAAAGGCACTGTAGGAGAGGATGAGAGAGGCTAAAAATAGTCATCTTCCATTTGGTCTTTGATCATGTAATTGAACAATTATGGTGTGGAATTATATTATATTTGATCATGTAATTATTGAACAATTATGGTGTGGAATTACACTGTTTTGGTATGTTTGAAGACTACGGTCTTTTTCCAATAGTGACATGGTGCAATTATTAAGTTGTATTGTTAATCTTGCCATCAAGGCTCCAATACCTTTGGGTGTAGTTTTTGACAATTTATATTGGGGATGAGGTCCCCCATTTGTGACCTCATCGGTTCATAGCTCTGAGTCAAAGCATTTACCCCTCTTAATTAAAACAATATAAGACTATGTTCTTGCAAATTGTATGACACTTTTTGTTGCCATGTAAGATTTCATTATAAACAATGTCAAATGCAATCAAATAATGGTAGGCAATGCCCACCTCAAGTCTTATTATTTATGTCAAACTTACTTACAAATGTAAGCACATGCAATGAGCACTTTTTGTTATGCAGACTGTAACAAAACAATGTATTGAAGTTGAGATTCATATTTTATAACAACCCTTACTTTTAGAAAAAAATATATTTCAATATCATCATACGTTTGGAATAGAAAATCACATAATAGTTGTAGGATGGAAAACACATAGGGTTGTGACTCATTTCTCAATTCTTGTTCAATGAGCACTTTTTGTTATGCAGATTGTAACAAAACAATGTATTGAAGTTCACCTTCATATTTTATAACAACCCTTACTTTCAACAAACATTCCATTTCAATATCATCATACGTTTTGTGAACATAAAAGGCACAAAAAAGTTGCAAGAAATGGAAAACACACAGGGTTGTGACTCACTTCTCAATTCTTGTTCAATGAGCACTTTTTGTTTTATAGACTATAACAAAACAATTTATTCAAGCTCACCTTCATATTTTTTAACAACCCTTACCTTCAACAAACATTCCATTTCAATATCGTCATACGTTTTGAAAAGAAAATGCACAAAAAGTTGCAGGAAATGGAAAACACACAGGGTTGTGACTCACTTTTCAATTCTTGTTCAATGACCACTTTCTATTATGCATACTATAACAAAAAAATGTATTGAAGTTCACCTTCATATTTTATAACAACCTTACTTGCAACAAACATTCTATTTCAATATCGTCATACTTTTCAAACAAAAAATGCACATAATAGTTGCAGGATGGAAAACACACACGCAAACTATAACAAAAAAATGTATTGAAGTTCAACTTCATAGTTTTTAACAACCCTTACTTGCAGCAAACATTCCATTTCAATATCGTCATACATTTCAAACAAAAAATGCACAAAAAAATTGCAAGATGGAAAACACGCAGGGTTGTGACTCACTTCTCAATTCTTGTTCAATGACCCTTTTTTGTTATGCAGACTGTAACAAAAAAATGTATTGAAGTTCACCTTCATATTTTACAACAACCCTTGGTTTGAGTAAACATTGCATTTGAATATCTTCATACGTTTGGATCAGAAAATGCACAAAAACGTTGTAGGATGGAAAACACATAGGATTGCGACTCACTTCTCAATTCTTGTTCAATGAGCACTTTTTGTTATGCAGACTGTAACAAAACAATGTATTGAACTTCACCTTCATATTTTATAACAACCCTTACTTTCAACAAACATTGCATTTGAATATCTCCATACATTTGGAATAGAAAATGCACAAAAGAGTTGCAGGATGGAAAACACATAGGGTTGTGACTCACTTCTCAATTCCCTTCCAATGAGCACTTTCTATTATGCAGAGTGTAACAAAAAAATGTATTGAATTTTACCTTCATATTTTATAACAACCCTTACTTTCAAGAAAACATTAAATTTCAATATATCATCATACGTTTCGAATAGAAAATGCATAAAAAAGTTGCAAGAAATGGAAAACACACAAGGTTGTGACTCATTTCTCAATTCTTGTTCAATGACCACTTTTTGTTATGCAGACTGTAACAAAAAAATGTATTGAAGTTAACCTTCATATATTATAACAACCCTTACTTTTAGCAAACATTCCATTTCAATATCGTCATACGTTTCAAACAAAAAATGCACAAAAAAATTGTAGGAAATAGAAAACATAGAGGGTTGTGACTCACTTCTCAATTCTTGTTCAATGAGCACTTTTTGATATGAAGACTGTAACAAAACAATGTATTCAAGTTCGCATTCATATTTTTTAACAACCCTTACTTTCAACAAACATTCCATTTCAATATCGTTAATATGTTTCAAATAGAAATTGCACAAAAAAGTTGCAGGAAATGGAAAACACACAAGGTTGTGACTCATTTCTCAATTCTTGTTCAATGACCACTTTCTATTATGCAGACTATAAAAAAACAATGTATTGAATTTCACCTTCATATTTTATAACATCCTTACTTGCAACAAACATTCCATTTCAATATCGTCATACGTTACAAACAAAAAATGCACAAAGAAGTTGTAGGAAATGGAAAACACACAAGGTTGTGACTCACTTCTCAATTCTTGTTCAATGAGTACTTTTTTTTATGCAGGCTGTAACAAAACAATGTATTAAAATTCACCTTCATATTTTATAACAACCCTTACTTTCAACAAACATTCCATTTCAATATCGTCAATACATTTCAAACAAAAAATGCACAAAAAAGTTGCAGGAAATGGAAAACATGCAAGGTTGTGACTCACTTCTCAATTCTTGTTCAATGAACACTTTATGTTATGCAGACTATAACAAAACAATGTATTGAATTTAAACTTCATATTTTATAATCCTTACTTTTAGCAAACATTCCATTTCAATATCGTCATACGTTTC
>CM021101.1:391407025-391481959 GCA_007115665.2 Sequoiadendron giganteum | reverse complement strand
AGATCAACTTGAAAATTTAGGAAGGCTAATCAAATCATGAGCTCATACGAATTGAAAGCACAAACTATTACATTTAGCATAGCTAACTTATTTATTTCTATAATCTTTGGTTGGATGAAAGTGGGGTTGAATAAACCATAAAGATGCCCGGTGAGACCTACCTTGCGTATGAGGAATTTAATTGCCTTATGGCAATTGCCATGTTTACGTTGTAGCAAACCTATTGGGGAATGGTTTTGAAAGGAGCTCCATGATTTTTTTGTTTTATTTTACTAAAAGAATATTCTTCATCTTTGTCACTCAATAGCTTTCAATCTTATCCATCTCTTTTAAACAATGCCTAGAACCTTGCCTCTAATTCATGAAACGATCCCATTGAAACAAGGTCAAGGTCAAGGAATTCATTTCTAGCAATTGGGAGAGTTCCACTTGTAAAGCAAATTATTGACTCAACTACATTCCTAGTCCTACATGGCGCTTCTCCTAAATATACTGCTTTGCTAATGCGCAATCAACATTTGCCTGTCCTTGATGAAATCCAAGAGATTAGAAATGATCATTGATGAGATGTCGAGGGCCCCCTTCCCCACAAAAGGCTATTTGTCTTTTGTCTCCAACCAAGCGAATTTTAGGCTCCACGACAAATTAAAGGAAGCCAACACATTGAATGGAGATGTGTAAACAAGAGCTAAAACCTTTTCCAGAATTGCCAAATATTTTTGTGAGATAATGTCATGACAAGAGTTCCTTTCCTTAACTAGTAATCCACACGCGTGATGTATTGGCAAGAGAATGTGAGATGAGCTCATCCTTTCAAGAGAGTGATCACTAATTGTTAGCAAGAGGGTGATAGTCTATCCCACACTAAATGTATTAACTTTGGCCGTTTATTAATATCATTGCTTATGGGGATTTCTTCTTTATTATCAATCCCTTCGTTTGATAGGTGATCAAACACACTATTGCCCTCCATATAAAAGTGTTGGAGGGTGAAGGAAAGGATCACGCCTCTCATTATATTAGCAATTTTCTATTTTGATGATTTTCTATTTTTGAGAGCAAGGAAGATCACAACTAAGTCTCCTTCCATAATAATGGAGTTGATGGCACACATTTTCATGAGATTGAGATTTATAACATTGAAACATAATGAAACTCATTCAATCAACTAAGGTTTCCATTGTTAAGTATTGCATTTCTAAGATTTTATACATTTCTTAGTGCAAAAGAAGTGAAGACTAATTCCTTCCAAACCATTCTCAATATAAAACATCTTACTTGAAAGTTCTTTAAGAATTTTACATTACATATATTCAAACTTCTTCTCTACCAAAATGAAGCAAGTATGTAATCCAAGATCTTCATTTCTCCATATGGTAAACTCCTCCAAAATAGCCACAATAAGGAAGAGCTCCAACCAAGCAAGGGCCAACATGAATTAGCTACATCTTGACCTTAAGGTAGCCTCAACGACCTAGCCCTTAGCTTTGAGAGTTCACCTAAGAATTGGGTTCACATTTCCTACACCTACAAACATACACAAGCCAAAGAAAACACAAACACAAATATAATTCAAGGGATAAATTTCTCACAATAAAACCATTTCATAGTTCTTGGAGGGAAAAACAAGAGAAGCACTCCTCCATGGTCAACTTGAGAATCTATTTATCCATTGTGTTCTGTCCATTCCCACGTCCAATTCCTCTCTAATACAAATGCTAAGGCATGCAAGGGCTAAGCAAGGGATTCACAAATTCAAAAGATCCCAAACATTTAACATCATTTAAAATTCTAACAACATACGAGGTTCACAAATACTAAAGATATAGTTATTTATATACTAATACAACACATTTAGCACTAAAACAAACATACAAATCATTTGTCATTCTCTCTCCTTTCTAAAACATGTAAAACTACAAAAGGGAGAAGGATAATGCATAGGAGCTTATCTCTTTCCAAAGCTTGGAAGAAAACATTCATTTTCTTCTTTGTCTCCCAAACGGCTCCAAAATCTCAAGTGTGCTCTCGAAACTCTATCATCCTAAAATACAAAAATGACCCAAAAAACATGCAAAGCCAAAGGGGAGGGTATAAAAAGAGTGTCATATCGCTCCCCATCCTATTGGACCAAGCCATTGGACAACACAAAACTCAAGGCACTCAAGTTCCTTACAAGTATTGAAGGAGCCTTACACATCCCATGTGACCCACATGGATTCATCTTGCCAAGAGCAAGAGAAGTGGCATGTAGTCATATCCAGAAACACATTGGGAAGGCAAATAAGTTGACTTGAGAAATTTCAATCATTACTCACTCTTTGCAAGACCCCCAAAAGCACACAAACCCACTTCCACACTCTAAACACCTCCCCAAATACCACCCATAGGATTATAGAAATGCATAAAATAAGGAAAATTTATATTTTACAACATTTTAAAATTACTTAAAATCTTATATTGAAATTCTAAATTTAAGATGAAAATAAACCATAATAAATACCAAGAACTCATTCTCCACTAAAATAAATTGAGTATACAGAGGGCTACATAGGAAAAATAACACGAGGTTAGGAAATGGGTCCTAGTAATGCATTCCTAAGACAAATGGGGTCACAAGTTTACTCATGGTTAAGTCTCATTGCTCCCTTAATTTGATTCTCAGATGGAATGGTGGATGATCATGCGAATCAACTAGTAGTGCAACAATGTCATATAATATGTATTGGAAAATAGACATGCATACCAAAGACATATTTGGGATGCAAAAAGCTTTTGGTATATATGCCACTTCTATTTAGAAAAAACAACGGAAATGTCAAAACGTTTAAATGAAAATCTATGTATTCCTCCTCTAACTATACAATATGTACAAAGCATGTATTTCTACGAAATAGTACATGTGGGTCGTTAACTAGGCTCCATGTGGATGTTGACAAGTGTCCAATGTGTATGACACATGGCACATGTGGATGAGATGTTGTCAAGTGTCAAAACCATATGGAGTTAGTTGTATTCTTGTAATGTGTAGGACAAATGACATAATGTGTTGGATGCCTATCGTGTCAGTTGTATGATCATGTTTTATGGCATAGAGGCCTCCAAGTAACACGTGTATAGAAGAATAACATGTGGGTGATGATGTTCCTGTGACACACATATGGTTTGATTAGGCACCAACATGTGCAATCATGTGTAGGGCAACACTATGCACATAAGCAAAGTTGCAGTCTATGACTATACATAGAGCTATGTGAAGAGTGTTTGCACAAAGATGTACAAGCACAACATTGAGTGATGTTGAGTGTGTTGATGAAGTAGCACAAGGCCACACTTAGATAATCTATGGTATGAAGCAAGATGGTGGGTTGGTTCCTAACAACCCTCCATAACTTCATTGGCTAAGTCTAGATTTTTGCACACTCAATTTACCTATTAAATCCATCATGGTAATATATATTATGCATAACATTGTATTACAAAAAAATGAATACACAAAAATACATCATTGATCAATTCGTCATATTCATAATTATAATAAAATTCATTCTCTAAATAAAACTAAATGCATAAAAAAGATCAACATTGCAATTCATAAAAGAACAATAACATAATTAATGTTAAAATCTACATCTTATTTCATATCACAACACTATTATTAGCTAAACTGTTAGTTAATTAAATCTTGTTATCAATATTATTTTTAAAACCTAATTAAATGTTATTTAAATAAATTATGTTGGGAAAAGTGTGTTTTACACCTTGCATAATAATAATGTTAATAATAAACAAATATTTAATTGTGGTGTATCTAGAGATATGGATACCGCATGGGTTAGGCATTTTTGGGGATACTTGTATGTTGTATGAAACATTGAGATAAATATTTAATGTGATTGTCACATTGAGAAAACATGTAATATTGTAATTGCTTAGGATAAAACATTTAATTTTAGAGCCGTAGTTTAGTGAGCTCATGGTTTTAAGGCACATGGTTTATGTAATACCATTTATTGATTTTGTGCAAGTTTGTTCTATAGAAACAAGCACATTAGTAGTTGTTGAGGTTGGCTTGGGAAAATATTTAACATTGGAGTCACTTAGGTTAAAACATTTAATTTTAAGTTGTCTAAGGTTGGGCAAGTTGACAGTTTAGCTTTTGTTAGTATTTGTGAGAGTTGAAGCATGACATGGGATGTGTGGTTATATGCTTATTCACATGGAGTGCTTGTAGAGGGCTTGATGCTTCAATGGTGTTCATGGAGGACTTTGAAGATATAATGTAATAATTAGTGTCCAATAATATCAGTGATGGATGCTTTTGGAGGATGGGTTTTTCCCTCTTGAGGGTTTTCTCAAGGTATATCTTGTGTCATCTTTGATGGTATGTTATCTATTTTTTTGCATATGGATTTTGAATACTTGTTTGCATAGATTTTTCTATTTGGATTATGTGGAAATTATTTTGGGTGGATGCATATTTCTTTTCATTTGGTATCAGAGCCATGGTTATGGTTTGTATAACCCTTTTGGAGTAGATCAAGTGTATAGTTGAATTCAAGGATTGCATGGAAATAATGAAGACATTGCAAGATATGAGGGTTTTGTGCATGTGTTTTTTGCAGATTTGGGGTAGCAAACTTGTGGTTATCTTTTGCAGATTTGGGGTTATGAATCTTTGTTTGAAAAATGATTTTTATAGATGTTCATCATGAGGGTTTTGTAGGGGAAATTTTATAGATGACCCCTTGAGACAAAATTGACTTCACCATTGGATCCAGGAGGCCCGAGACATGAAGATTGACAAAAAATTCGACCTATTTTGGTTACAGAAAAAAATGCAATTTTTTTGCCCCCTTGCCCATTTCAGCCATACGATTGCCAAATTTGCAATGTGTAGAAAGAAATTTATCATTCCACGATTTTAAAACAATTTCTTGCAAATAAATATTTAAAAACCTCGATTGATTTATTAAAATTTAAGTTTTAAAAAATAATAATTTTGTACAGGGGGGTCCATAGACCACCAATGCCCCTGTGACACTGTCAGTACCAGGTGGTATTGGCAAGCCTATTGGTATAGGATGTTAGTCCCACTGTCAGCCCTATAGGCCATTGGTAGTGGGTCACCTCAATGGAAAGTGGTTGGAGGCCCCCCCCGTGGGGGGTCAAAAGTTTTAAATAAAACAAAAATTAATCTGCCCTTTGAATTTAATAAAATTTGTTGCAGTTGTTTTTTAAATTGAAAATCAAACCAATTTTGAATTTGGAATCGGGTCCGGAGGAGAATGGGTGGCACTGTCACCCCCAGTAGGCCTTCGCCCTACCACCAAGGGGGGCATTTTTTTTTCCTTTTATATCTAGCCAAATTATGCAACTTTTTTCTAGGGGGTATAACTTTCGCCCAAGGTGTCTGTTTTTTGACTTCTTGTACTCGTTGGAAAGGTGGTTTTGTGCTCTAAGTTGTGGTATCAATGGTTTTTCCAGATTTTTCTATTTTGATAGTGATTAGCTTGTTGGAAGTCGGATGTCCCTTATGAGCTTGGAGAAGTCATATCTTGTGCATACAAAGTTAGATTTTGGACTTCTTATAGTCAATAAAAAGCTTGTTCAGAGCACTACATGGTGGATTAGGTTTGAAGATGTTTTGGCATGATTTATTTTTTGTTATTTCCATTTGAGTTGTTTATGGGTTTTGACTATGGTGATTTTGTGAGCTTATGGATTATCGGACTTGGTAATTTGATGTTGGAGTCATTGTATACTCATGTACATCCCTAATTTTTCTCATTTGACATGGTTATTAGTATATTATTGGATTTGTATGATACATTGTTGTATCTACAAGTTGTGTAATGTTGTAGGCGATCTATACTTACAGGTTGCATTTATGGCTTGGATATGGGTTGTCTATGCCCATAGATATTTCAGTGTTGATGCATATTCAGTTGTGGCTTGGTTTAGTCATTTCTTTTGTTGGTTTGGTTGTCACGTTGAGGAGGAGAGATGGTTCTACTAGGTGTTGTGATGATGTGAGGCCTATGTGGTTGACTATGTGATGCAGACATGTGTGATACAGTTGGATTGTGTTGCTGGTACATTTTGTGGTGATCATGGTGTCATGAATGTTCCTTGTGCCTTAGGGACTTTGGCATGACATGATTGTTTATGTAGGTGCATTGTCGGTGTTGGATTGGTTCCAATTTTGGTTTGTGGCGGTGTATCTTCTTGGTATGAGGATCATGGTTTTACTTTACCTTTTGGGAGATCATATTGCATTTGAGTTCTTTGATTGTGTGAGGGCCTTTAGTTGATCTTCATGAGGAGATTGTTATCACGATGTCATGGATAGCTTGATTACACGATTCAGTGGGAGCTTGTGATAGTGATGGTTTGGTGGTGTTGTATCTTCTTGGTTTGGAAATCATGGTTTGTACTCTTCCCGTTAGGAGCTTGGTGTTGAGTTCTTTGATTGCATTGGGGCCATGGAGGATCTCCATTTAGAGGATGGCTATCATGTTACCATGGAGAGCTCGGTATCACGGTTCAATGGGAGCTTGTGGCGATGATGTGGATTCATCACTTGGTGGTGGATGATCTTTTGCAGTGTTTATTGTTGTCATGGATGGACTCTTGGGTCTGTTTCTATGTAGTAAGGGTTCATTGATATATTTGGTTTCATTTATAGGAGATGGTTATCTTCATGTGATTTGGAGATGTTGACATCTTGGTTAGCCTTGGAGGACTCTTTAGTCTTTTGTTGAGGTGTCATGATTTGTATTTTTGACATGTGATCCTTGTTTGATAGGATGGTTATGTATTATATCATATTATACTCTTGTTTGGTCATTAGAGTGTTAGCATGATGTAGGTACATGATATGTTCATTAGAGCATATGATCTTCTTTTGAGGAGATGTGAGATCATGATTTCATGGTGTATTCCTGATTCTGCAGTTGGGATATGACTTTGATATTGGTTGTTTCTCTTGGTATTGGGTACATTGATCATTTTCTTGGGAGCTTCATGATGGTGCTATGTTACATTTGGAGTTTGGCATGGATTGATTGGTTGCAGGTACTCGTGGATACTTGGAGACATAGGTGAGGCTAGGGGATCTCTTGTGATGAGAGACATGTGTTGAGATGATTACTCATTGATGAGGTTTCAGTTGGAAGTTCGAGGAGCCTACACCTTGGTTGGATGCCACTTCAACATGGAGCTATGAGGATATTGTTCTTAGACGAGTCATGATGACTTGGATATTTTGGAGGAGCATTCTCATTCCCCACTCTTGGTCTACTCAGTAGTCTATCATCTGAGAGGTATTTCCCATTGTTACTTTCAAGTGCATTATCTTTTATGCTTTATCTTCTCATGCATATGGATCTTGATCTATGGATAGTTAGTTCTAGATGGTTTACTTGAGGGATTTTGGCATGTTTATCTCCTTATGCATTGTGAGGTTATTCATTGATTTTGAGTTTAGGAGATGTTATTGGACTTATTCTTGGTTTAGGATAAATATGGTTTGATCTTCCTTTGGTTTGAGATGCATACATCTTGGTTATGGTTAGATGTGGATAGTCCTATTCTCTTTGGGGTTTTATGGAGGAGATCATTCTTATCACAACTTAGCATTTAGAGGTGTGTGTAGAAGGACATGCTACATGTTTTGATTTGCACGTTTTCTCTTTGGTCTTATTCTTCTTCCTGGATGTTTCATTTCACATGACATTGGTTTTGAGATCTTGTGTGGAGCTATGGTGATCACTATGTTTGTGGCCATGTGTTGTTCATTGTTCTTTGGTGACGACATGGAGGTTCCTTTATCTTTTTCCTTTGTTGGATGTGGAGAACTTGGGAGAGCTATGGAGACTTGTGCTGAGAGATGTATTGCAGTGTTTTGGTTTGCAGGATTTGCATATCTTTGTGGATGTTCCTGGGTACTATAAGATGTTGTTTACACTTCTATGTGTTGCTATTGGTGGATCTTAGATTCCTTGATTTTGACATTATCTATGCAGTGGGAGTTCCTGGATGTGCATGTTCATTATATGACAAGTTTGACACTTGGAGCTTGTGATTGCATGTTATGGGTTGTATATGTTGATGGCATGAGGTTTACTTGTTATGATTTGTATACCTTTGAGGTATGGATAGTTGTATGTGTTAACATTTGTTGTGGGTGTTATTTTCATCTATGGTGATTATATCTTGACAGCTACTGATACATACTTGTTACCTTTGGATTGAGTGTTTGTGCATTGGGATATCGGTTGGAGGCAAGACTTACGCTTCTTTGTGACATATAGTGTGGAATCTCTTTGGATGGTTTCTTATCTTTGTGTGTTGGCATGATGGAGGATGATATCATTCATGCTTGAGGTGCTGGTGACCTTGATTTTTGTTACAAGTATCTTGATGGAGCACATGGAGTAGGGTGATCCCACAATAGTGGTTTACATTTTCTAGGAGATCTTGATTTTTGCTGAAATCCCATATTTTTCGAAAATATAATGATTTAATCCTTGAAAATTTCTATTTAAAAGATTCCAATTGAAGAGGGTTTGATCAAACCACCTTAGATCAAACCCTCTTGGATATAACCCCACTAGTTTTAAACCATACCTATAACGAAGTCTCCTTTACACCTATCAAAATGCTGATAAAAAACCACTTTTGATTTACCTTTTGGGGGATCAAATAAATTCATTTAAAATTCATTTTTTGTAAGTATGTAGTCCTTATTATAAGCTTCCCAAAAAGTAAATTTTTAAATAAATTTAATTTGATTATTATATTTATTTTTTTATTTCTTGTGAATGTAGGTTTTTCACCGAAAATCAAGCTCTCTATTCATCACATGTGGAAAAATAGCAGATTATCAAAAAAAATTTGAAAAACATCTATGCACTAGATATTGATGTCCTTGTTCCAACAAAAAAAAAAAAATTTGAATTTCGATACATCAAAAAAAAGTTATGTTTTAGCCAGTAAATCATGTCTAAATTATAATTGGTTTGACTTTGAAACTTAATTAAAAAAAAAATTCAATGAAATGCTATGAAACCAATTCCATGCACTAGATATCATAGTTACGAATCTAAATTTTTGAAAAATAGAATTTTATCCTTCATAGAAAAAAAATTATGTGTTAGCCAGTAATGTCACTCTTTAAAAATGGTGTTTACTATTAAAAACTAGTTTTCGAAAGAGATGGAAAGAGAAGTGCAATCTGATTCCTATAATTTTGAAAAAAAAAATTAGAATCTACAAACAAAATGTCATAAATCACTAGTTTTCATCATCTTCAAATTCCTCATGGTTTAGCCGTTATAGGTGCGTGAAAGTGAAGATTTAATTTAAAAAATTCAATTCAATGTCCAGTTTGGCCAAAAATTGTAAACCAATATTGTGGGATCACCCAACACTTTGATTTTTTGATGGTATATGTGGCTAGAGGGATTGTTCCCTTGTTCATGTTTGAGTTTACTTGTTTACCCCTTATGCAATGTATACAAGAAGTGGGAGAAGGTTAGGAAAATGTGTGTTGTCCACCTTGCATAATGTTATAATGTAACATTTATTTATTTATTGTGGTGCACCAAGGGAATCTAGGGGTGTGTGCATCACATGGGTCGAGCATTCTTGAGGCCACTTTATGTATTGTATATAATATTGGTTAAATATTTAATGTGGGGTTACACATGGGAATAATATTTAATATTGGAAAAAGCTCACTACCGATATTAAATGAGGGGTTAATGGTTTTGTAAGCTTATGGTATTAGTCACACGGTTTTAGGTAATACCACGATGGTTTTGTGGGAGCTTGTTTCTATAAAAGAAAACACATGGGTAGTTGTCTAAGGTTGGACAGGTTGATAGATTAGCTCTTGTTAGCATTTTTGAGGGTTAAAGCAAGGCATGGGATGTGTGGTTACATGCTTGTTTAGAGGGCTTGATGCTTCAATGGTGTTCATGAAGGACTTTGAAGATGTATTGTAACGTTAATAGCTGAATAATACATGAGTGATGGATGCTTTTGGAAGTTGGGTTTTTCCTTCTTGAGGATTTTTCCGGGGTATATCTTGTGTCATCTTTGATGGTATGTTGTCTATTCTTTTGCATATGGATTTTGAATAATTGTTTGCATAGATTTCTCTATTTGGGTTATGTGGAAATTATCTTGGGTGGATGCATATTTCCTTTCAAAATATAGAACAAGTATTGCATGCCTCTTTAAGGGGTCAACATCATTAAGAGTAAAGCTCCAATATAAAACATGATCCCATTATGAACTTCTCTTGACTACAACACCAATACATAAACATCGCAAAATTAACATATGATGTATAACCCATGTGAGATATATCCACACACTTAATACGACCTCATCACACTATTACAACCTAATGTGATGTCAATAAGATAGTTCTACTTAATTTAATGTTGACTAAATAACTAAACAATAATTATTATATTGTTTGTAACAATAATAAAGGTATGGACATAAGGGTTATAACATGAACAAGTATTTTTATAATTCATTAACTTAATGGATATATTTGATAAGAATAACTCACTCTCTTATTCATATTGAAGTAATGAGTGACATACCTAGAGCTAAATAGGTGTAGATCTAGCAAGAGATAATGGGACCATAAAGTTTCAAGATCCTTGAGAGAGAAGATTAGTGTAGATAGTTGATATTGGAGGATTAATGAGATATTGGATAATAATAAGCTTAATGGGATGAGAAATATATAGGTTGTACCAGTGGTTTTATTAGCTCTAGAATATAAGCTAAATGATGAATGGATTTTAAGTTATATAATTCATTCTAATAGTTAGAATAATCATGTTATTGCATAATAATATTCTCATGCGTTATGTATGATGTGTAGTATTTTTCATGTTTGTATGTTGATTTCATGTTAACAATTACACATGAATTACAACAAGCTCTATTGCCTATTGAATCACCCTATTTTCTACCCTTATGTAGGTAGGACCACTCCTGAGTATAAAAGGTGTGTGAGGGACTTCACAAGTTATGTGGTTAGAGGAAAACACATCAATCATACTCAATCCCCCTTTCTATATCTTCATTTCTCATCATTGTGATGATTAGATATTTTAGTGGTCAAATTTTGATAATGCACTACTTTGAATTTTAGTTTAGTTTAGCTAGTAGATTTTAATGATGTAGTTCAATAATCAATTGTATTACAATGTAATCATTTAATATATTTGTGGAATCATTTAGAATTGCAATAAATGAGGGCATTCTTTATTACTATTGGTGCCAATTATGCTATAATGGAAGTTGTAAGGATTTATAATTAAGAACAATGATAAATCTATCATTTAAGAATATAATTTCTCCATAGATTATGTAAGCGTGACTATTAGAATAAGTGTACTTATTCTTTCATAATAATTAATGAAATATAAAAAGAATCTAAGAGCTAATTGTAATAACCTACTCATTTATTATATAATTGATAATGAAATGTGTTAATAATATTTGGATGTTGAGTAGTTGTAGTTGCAATCTACTTTCTCTTAATTTTTATTTTTGTTTGTTTTATTTTATAATAAGAACGAGTGATCAATAAGGTAATTGATACTTGTCCTTGGTCAATGTTATTAGTTTGAAAAAAATATTGATGTGATATTTTGGTGTACGACAAGGTGGTTTTTACACCATGATCATCACTAACAAGTTTGATTGTAACAATATTAATAGATGTGTGTACCATTATAATAACCATTATAAATGGAAAAACATATCAAGTGCAAAGAAGTGAGAACTATAGAAGATAGGTCATTTGAGAAAGCATAGATCAATACTTATGGATTGAAGAACCCCCAAGATGTTATTTCCCTACCTTTGCTAATTGACCAAAAATAACTTTTCATATCATACAACACAATAAATGTCCAATTAGTGCAAACAATGCCTTATAATCTTATAAAAATAAAAAATAATATATGGTTGTATAGGAATAATTCATGTTGTATAAAATAATCTAAGCTACTTAAAAAAAATCAAGTATATATTAACAAGTAGATTGAATTAGTGTTCAACCAAATAATTATAAAAAATAATCTATGCTATTTAAAAAATACAATCAGTTAAGTATGAATTAACCTAGATTAAGTTAGGGTTCAAATAAATAATTTCAACAAATATATAAAAATTAAATGTGAGAGTTAGGGGAACTTAGTTCAAGTTGATGATGTAAGAGTGATTTTGATGTTGTGCAAAGTCAATTCACCACTCTTCAAAAACTAATGTCCTTAATTTGATGACTCATAAATTTATGTGGTTCAATCTTGAATCCTTTGAATTCATTCTCGAGCTATGCGGACATAATTTGATGTGTAGGATCAATTTGACAAAAAGTGTGCTTGAAAATTTATTCATCTCCACCTTATTTTGTAAATTTACTAAGGTTGTGCTTAGGGACATAGTTTAGGAAAATTTCCAACTCAATAGATGATTAGATTCTCCTAGGTTAAACTCCTTTGGTAGGATGGACTAATAACAATGAGAAATATTAAAGACAACATTCACCAACATATGGATGACCTACATGAAAAAAGTGGTTATTTTGTTTTCATTTCTTTGGAAATCAAAGTGTGCTTTAATAAGTTTCTATCTTTATCATGTGCATAAGTAAGGGTATATTGAATATAATTAAATACCATGATATATCAACATGCCACCTATATATGTGTTAAATTTTCTCATTACAAATAATAGAGACGGACATTAAATATGAAATTTAAATTCTAAAGTTTGAATTTTAGGTTCATTCCTATGTGGATTGAACCAAGTTAATTTGGAGCAAACAAAAAATGAAGCTAGGTTTGAAATGTTAATTTTAATGCAGGAAGTGAATGTATGGAAGTGAGTGTAAATGAGGGTGCAATAAAAATGATTAAATGGTTAATTTATGATATTTTGTGTAAATGGGGGTAAATAAAGATAGTTAGGAATCATGAAATGATCCAAACCTAACACAAGAGTATGCCACTTGTCTATATGTTACTGCATTCACACATTCCACCATGGAGGACATAAAAATAAATGATTCATAGTGTGGGTATTGCTAATTTCACCATTAAGTTTTTCTCCGACTTTGGTGTGCATGTAAATATAATATGAGCACGCCTTTCAAAGTATATAATTTTTCTTAATCAATATAAAATTATTCAAACACTCATAAAAGGATATCATCTTTCAAAATGGATACAATTCTTCTTCTTGTAGTATCCTTAGTATGAGCAATTAAATTGATACCTACAAAATAACAAAAACTTATGCAACAAGTAGTGTCTATCACTTATTAAAAATAGGCATTAATTAAAAGTTATTTCAACTCTCCTAAAAATTGAAAAGAAGCATGAGAGATACAAATTTCTTCCTATATGAAATTCATGAAAATAGTTCAAGTGATGCGGTAATATGATATGGGTCCATGTGATGTGTCCATGCAATAAAATTCCATGTGATGCAGCAATGTGAGAAAAAATTGCAATATGTGAGTAATGTGATCGAAATTCCACAAGATGTAGCATGCAATAAAGATTCATATGATGCAACCATATAATGTGATATAGTTCCCCATGATGTGGTAAAAAATAAACCTATGTGCAATGCAATAATATAATACTATCAAGCTCCATCTAAATATAAGACACCATGTAGAATATCAATTATAAAAGTGTTACCAATGATATGTTCTCCCTTTAATTGCATGCAACAAAGTAAGCAAATAATTGAAGGAAAGGGAAAATGATATATGTTAAAGATAAAAATTATAATATGATTGACTAATTTTTAATATTTTAAGCATTTGCAACATTCAAATATGTATTGTCATGTACAACCATAAATTATAAATGAAAACCAATGCATAACACTGCCCCAAATATAGGAGAATCATAAAGTAAGAATGACCCTAGAGCCAAGTTAAAGATTGCATATATTAATGTATTATATGAGATAAGGTCATGACAATGGGTTGGAACATGTATACGAATAAATGCATAGGTATAAAATAATTGTAAGTATAAAGTGATAAACATGAAGTCATAAGTAGGTATACATGATAGGTAAACATAGGTCACAATACAGATAAGAATGCAGTGGTTATGGTATATAGAATGCATCATAAATGTGTAGCATGATGAACATGGATCATGGAAATATATAAACAAGGAATAAGTGAACATCAAAAGTGAGAACATGGAAGATGAGAAATGATAAAATTTAAACCAAGTATTTATAGAAGTGAACAAACAAATAAAAGTAGGTTTGAAAAGCTATAGCGTGACATATAAGGAAGTGTAAGAGTTAAGAATTTTAAAAATATAGAAAATAGGCCCCCAAGTATGGAAATGAAATGTGTATAGAAAGTGAAATGATGATAGGTTGTGTAAAAAAACATGGCATAAACACGAGTTCAAAGTGTAAGGAAACACAAAATAAATGGATGAAGAAGAAAGGAGAATCACAACATACATGGAATTAACAAAAATCCAAAAGTGGAAATGATAGAAAATATAAAGAAGAAATAGTATAAACAAGATAAACACATATTCAAATTCAATTTTTTCAAAATGCACTACTAAAGGTGTCATTGCATCATCCAAATTCTAACTATGAACATGGAAATAACATAAATTCAAGAATGGAAAACAAAAGAATGGCGATGGTAGCCAATAAATTTAGTCATACACATCAAACATGCCTATAACATTCTCTAAAACCTTATCACTAGAATCAATTCCCCCATGGGATTACCTATGTTATTATAAAGTGTACCCCATAAACAAAAGTGGGATGTAGGGATGCAATCATGATATATGATTTGAAATAACCAACTTATATGTTGTATTTTGTGGTATTTATTTTATTTTAATTGTAATCTCAACCTAGTCTCTTAATGATGCATGAATTTCATCAACCTTGTCATGGGAAGATAAAGAACTATTATTGTGTGCATCACTAAACATATCATCAATAAAACATGAGCCTCAAGATAGAAGAATGACTAGAAACCTTATGTGAAGGTGGAACATGTGCATCAATATCAATAGGATCCTTTTATCCATAAAATTCTCAAGAACTATGCTCATAGAATTTACAAAATCAACATTTATTATTGTGCTACTTAATTTATGGCTAAATTATTATTATTTATTAATTAATGGCTATACTATATTATTTGTAAAATAAATTATTACAACATAACACTATATTTGAGTTGGGAAACTCCAATGTGGGGTTAAAGACCTAATTAATAGAGGCAACTACTCTTCTACCCAAGTATATTATCATGAAAAAGAATTATACAACAAATTATTGTTCCCCTTAATGTTGGATAGTGGTACATCACATGAATATCCATTATCTTATTAGCTTGGAGAAGGTATACCACATGATTTATATACCTAGATAGATGAAAATCCAAGCCCCTATTCCATATATAGAACTTTGAGTAATAATGAAGAGATATGACCTTTTAAATCATCATCTTTATGAATTCTTGCATATAATATGATCCTAAAATTTCATCAAGAAATCTTATAGTCATAAGAAGTTATAGACAACATTGGCTCTCTTCATTCCATAATTAGATTTTTTTTTCATGTTTGAAACTATAACTAGGTGGATGTTTTCACACTTTTGTTAGTGTTCAATGTGTTTTTCCTTGTTATGGTCTTTCAAAACTTGATTCCTCAACTATCCCTATGTCTGACTCTAATTTTTTGTTCATTTTCTACTATGTTCATGACTATACAAATTGATTGATTCATCTTAAAATCTATTTGGATTCACACCTCCCTTCTTAAAGGAGATTTTTGTCTCACAGATTTTCATTTGGGATATTTAAAAATTCTACCCATTTGTGAGATCTTTGTGTGTGTCATCTTGTGCTAAAGCTATTACTTTTCTTCTTTGTGATACTCAAAGTATAGTACAATTATACTTGATTACAATAAAATTATTTCATGCTACAATGAAACACATTGTGATAAAACAACAAGATGTTTATTTACAACACTCAATAATGTAATCATAATGTTATTCATGCTCTATCTCAATAAGTATAAATCACTTAAAAGCACTAGAGAATATTGTAGTAGTGTTTCTCATGTTACCATTTCTTGACAACCTTGCTAGAAGTCTTTTGTATCCATGTAAAAATGAAAAATAAACACCTTAACAACACCTAAGAATATACAATAGTGCTATACATGTGCTCAATCAACAACTAATCATGTGATACAACACCCAAGAACTTCCAATAGTAATTCTTGTGCTACCAAAATTTGCTATTATTTTTATATAGAGAAACACACATTCAACACCAAATATTTTATCTATAGTGTTTTCCATCCTCTCAACAACAAGTATACACGTGATACAACATTCTGCAAACATACCTAGTATTGTCTCATGCTTTCCAAGTTGTCCAAATCTCATACAACAGTGGAGATTGCATGCTTAAAACACCCAAATGAACTTGTTGATGTGTACATGATCTCAAACAATATGCATACTCAACACTTGTGAAAATGCATTATTTTTGTTCCTATTACTCGTGCATGCTTCATCCCTTGCTCATGCCAATAGAATTTTTTTTTTTTCTCTTTCTTGATCACATACGCGGATACAAAATGTGAAAACAAATTATTAGAGCTTGTTCATGTTGCTCTTGATAAAAATATTGATATTGTTCTACACTATCCATACTTTCTATCAACAATAATTGATGTGTTCCTTTTATAACTTTTCAAGAAATGTGAGGGCTGAAAAATATGCATTACCTCATATACTTTACCTTCTTGTTCTTTTTACTTCAAAGGGAAATTTTTATTGTTCATACGCACCCATTAGTAAGTGAAATTTACTCCTTTATTACACAACCAAGTGTGATTAACGTAAAAACAAACCCAATTTATAATAGCTACTTGTGATGCCTCCATATGCCCATATACATGGCAACACCGCTTTCTCATTTCTTATGTAAATTGTTAGTGTGAAAGGGGTACTTTATCTAACTAGTTCATTTCTTAGCTAGTTCTCCACTAAAGTCCTCTTCACGCTAGCTTAACTTTACATAGGAATAAGGTGGTTGAGCCTTTAATACCATGAATTGTCACACCTCATAGGATGACAACACTTGTCATAATCTGGTTGCATCTATCTCTCCCCTTGGCCTATATAACCAAGGCATTTCTATTGTAATCTCAATTCTCAAGCTGAATATAGCTTTGCATTCTTGAGAGGAATACAATTTATTCCTTCTTATATTTTTGGTTTTGCTTTCCTTCAGTCATTAGATTCTTAAGTAGGGCTAGTTAGCAAATCTCACATGGTATCAAAGTCAAATTTGAGTTGTGGGTTAGCAATCCTTTAGAAAATCTGAGAGTGTTGAGCTTTTTTTCAAAAAATGATTTTGCTCTTCTCTTGCATCCTCATATGATCTAGAGAATCAGAAAGGTGTGAAAAAAATATCAGTTTCTGGGGGATTCATACCTTGACCTATCAATTACAGGTCTTTTGAAGCTTCCTAGAGAGATTCTAAGCTCACTATCGAGTCCAAAGTAGTTGATACATTCAGATTTGCCCTTTATTTCATCTGAAACGGACACCGAAGGCCAGATCTACAACAATTTGAAGCAGGAGGTTCATTGCCAAATCTAGCAAGGAGCCATCATTTCAGAGCATTTTGGATCAAATCCGACCTTGCCATTGTGCTCAAAATGTCCAAAAACCATAAAATTGACTATCAAAACATCGATTTTGGACAAAGTTGCCAGGTAAGGCAAACAAATTTTGTCCGGGGAGCCATTTGACCGCATGAATAAACCAATTAAAATATATATATATATATATATATTTTATATTTTTTTAAAATTTTTTTTGCTTTTTAAATTAAAAGTAATTTTTATTTAAAAAAAAAATAGAAAAATATATATTTTACTTTTTAATTTAAAAGTATTTTTTATTTTACAAGATATATATATATATTAACTTTTCAATTTAAAAAGTATTTTATTTAAAAGACAAAAAAATTGCAAATAAATATTCTAATTAAAAAGTTATAAAAAAAATATAATGTACAGGAGCCATTCTTAGCATAGGCCTATACTTGCTAATTTTTTTTTGGTAGCATGCCCACTTAAAAGGAGGGCGGCTCCAAAAATCATGCGTTGCCTTTGAAATCGCCATTGGGCTTCGTACTATGTGTCTTGCACAAAAAGCTAGGGCTTCAGCCTTTTATCACACATTTTTATATTTTTTTAATGTTTTTTTTAGTGTTTTTAAATACTTTTTTTTAGTGATAAAAATTATAATTTTTGAAAAAGTTGTTGACATTTTAACTATGGGAGAAAGCTAAAACGTAGAAAAACCGCAACTATGGATGTAACATTATATCATACCCCTATCCCCCACCCCACGTGCTAGACAAAAGGCACTAACGGAAAGACTTGATGAATGACTAGCTGCGTGTCGTCACGTGTCTGACATCGGAAAAGGACGCACGACTCGGCGAGAAAGTCAAAGCAATAGACAAAACACCCTAAATGTCACCATTTTCCACATTTTATTTTGTTTTGCTCATTTTCTCCATTTCATTTTGCAATTTGTTGGGGAGGGATGTGTGAGCATTGAAATGTAGTTGTAGGTGGTCGAACCAACGCGAGCATTGAAATGCAGTTGCAGGCAGCCAAACCAGAGTGTGTTTATGCATTTTTTATGCAGATAGGTGTGTTTTGTCTACATTTTTTCCACGTCCACATAGCTAAACTTCACCATTTTCCACATTTCATTTTGCAGTTTGCTAGGAGCGTGGGCGATGGAATGGAGGCCGAACGAGAGAAACAAGTTTGATAGGCACAACAACTAGCCAACAGGTATGTATATCTATCATTGTATATGCTATTTTTCCATTGTGTAGGAACTATGAAGCACAACTATTAAATGGGTTTCTGTGAAGCATTGAACGACTGTTAAATAGGTTTTCGGTGAAGCATTGAACGACAAAATAAAATGTTTTGTTTGTGTGCAGGGTTTTCATTTCAAATGCATCGCTGTTTATGTTTTTTTTTTGAGGGTTTTCAAATTTTATTGTGAAGAATTGAACGACTATTGGTTGGGAAGATGGGTTTTCATTGACGGGAAAAAAAAGGGGTTTTCATTTGAAATGCAGAGGTATTTTGTGGGTTTTTTTGGTTTTTGTGTTGGCATTTAAATTTTTCCTTTTTGTTGTTCGTTGTGAAGATGAGTTTTCATTAATGAGAAAATAAAGGTTATTCCTTTGGAAAACGATATTTGAAATGCAATGTGGGTTATGTGCCTATGGGTTTTCAAAATCAGAACATGGAATGGATAGAAAGCCCAAAACCGTACATGCAAACAAAACCTTTTATTTCCCCATTGACATTCTCATTACAAAGGTTGCAGTGTCTAAATGGTTTTGAAATATTAGGTGGGTTGCAGGTTTTGTAAAACACAATGTTTTGCATCCTACATTTTTTATAAAATAGTATGTATGTATTGAAAAGCTTTGTGTTATTTAGACCGTAGGAATGTGGTGATAGGCATCATTTTGTAAACACCCAGTAAGGTATTTGGCTTCAGGGTCTAGAGGGTTTTACAACCTTGTGTGGGTTGGAGGTTTTGTAAATCATGTTGTCACCTCACCTCCCACTATGTTTTCCAACTTGCAATCATATTGTGCATGTATATTTGGATCATATCAAGAAATATAGTGTATATTTGGATAAATGCAAAATGATATTTCCCTTTTTTCATCTGATTGGAACAAATAAATTGCAGTGTTGGAAAACACACTGTCCCATGTCACTTAGTTCATTTTGAAAAAAATTATTCCGTTACGACCAAGAATGCAATGAAATCCACTTTCAAAATTTTGAACAACTCTTTGCTACAGTCAAAATGCCATTTCACTTTCTTCATCTGATTGGAAAAAATAAAATGCTCGCATTATTTGCAGTGTTGGAAAACACACTATCTCCTCTCAGTTGTTCCCTCAAATACTAGTATATTATATGAATCATCCTTTAATATTGGTATATTATATGAATCGGCCTTTAATACTGGTATACTGTTAGGGGAGAAGCTAAAGTGTAGACAAAACGAACCTATGTATGTAACATTATATCATAACCCCCATTCCCCATCCCACACGGTGGACAAAATGCACCGACGAAAAGACTTGACGAATGGTTAGCTAGGTGTTGTCACATGTCTGTCGTAGGCTGGTGTCTAAATGGTTTTGAGACATTAGGTGGGTTGCAAGTTTTGTAAAACATAGTTTTTTGCATCCTACTATTTTACAAAATAGTATGTATGTATTGAAAAGCTTTGTGTTATTTAGACTGTAGGAGTGTGGTGATAGGCACCATTTTGTAAACACCCAGTAAGGTATTTGGCTTCAGTGTGTAGAGGGTTTTACATTTTGTGGGTTGGAGGTTTTGTAAATCATGTTGTCACCTCACCTCCCACTGTATTTTCCAACCTACAATCATACTATGCATGTATATTTGGATCATATTAAGAAATTGAAATGCTATTTTTACTTTGCGTAAGACTTGTTTTAAGGTGCCTTTCATTAAATTTGTATTGTCTAAATTACATTCATATCGTTTTGTAAAATTCTAGATTTCAAAATACCGGTTTTCTTCTCCAACTCCTACACGTGCACTCCAGCCTTCAACTTTCAATGTGCAAACATGAAACGCAGAGTGTTTTCTCCCTTCTTTCTCCAAACTAAAAATGCACACGCCAGTCCACCTCCAATTCTTGTGCCAGAAAAAAGCTCTGAAAATGATAACTATACTCACATTGTTTGTACTATATAAATTGCATTCATATTGTTTTGTAAAATTCCAGGTTGTAAAACACTGGTTTTTTTAAATTTGCAACCCACATAATGTTTTAAAACCCTTTACGAGTAACAACCCAATTGGCTACTCACCCCTCACCTCAATTTGGTATGTTTTCTGATTTCCTTGAGAGCCTTTTGGGAATTAGATAGTAAGAATGTAATAAGATTGGAAAAAATTGTTTTAAGAAATCTGTAACCCACACAGTGTTGTAAAACTCTCTAGACAAAATAGCCCAATTGGTAAGTCGGGAAAACCAAGCTGACGCCTATGTACATATAGTCAGTTAGAAACCCCTCACCTCAACTCAGTTGGTCATCTCCCTCGCCTGCAACTCCCCCTTGATCTCCAACGTTTCGCTTTCAACCTATAGAATGAGAAAATCTAGAACACAGAGTGTTTTCCAAGAACAATACTTGTTATAATGTAAAACACGTCTTAATCGCATCAACGCCCTTCCCTACCGCAGTGAACGGATAGCTTCTTGCACAAGGAAAAACAATTCGACGTAATTTGATGCGACACGACACCTCCTCACTTTCCTCACCGTGATGTTTCCTCCGTCTACCAGTTTCATCACTTTTATCATCCATCTTGGCAGGCACTACACTATGTCATCTCATCATGTTATGTATGTTTCTATGTATGTTGTTATGTATGTCTTTATGCTTTTTTGTATGTATGTATAGGTGCATTTTTTTAGGAGATTAGTTGCATCCGTAGAGGGTTTTACAAAATTGTGTGGGTTGGAGGTTTCATAAATCATGCACTCACCTCCCATGGTGTTTTCCAACCTGCAATCATTTAGAGTTTTAATGGTTGTTGGAAAACAGTTAGTGTTTATAAAACGATGCCTTTCATTGCATTCCTACTGCCTAATTAACAAAAGCTTTTCAAGACATTCATAATCGTTCTCTCCACCACGTAACTTTGAATGTACAAAATGAAATAAATGGCAAACCACATTGTGTTTTCCAACCTGCAAATTATATTCTGCATTTATTTTTAAATCATATGAGGGTGCTGCCACAATAGTGGTTTACACTTTCTACGAGATCTTGATTTTTACTGAAATCACATATTTTTAGAAAATATAATGATTTAAGCCTTGAAAAGTTCCATTTAAAGGATTCCAATTGAAGAGGGTTTGATCAAACCACTTTAGACCAAGCCCCCTTGGATAGAACCCACTAGTTTTAAACCATACCTATAATGCAGTCTCCATTACACCTATCAAAATGCTGATAAAAAACCACTTTTGATTTACCTTTTGGGGGATCAAATGAATTCATTTAAAATTTATTGTTTGTAAGTATGTACTCCTTATTATAAGCTTCCAAAAAAGTATAATTTTAATTAAATTTAATTTGATTATTATATATTTTTTTTAATTTCTTGTGAATGTAGGTTTTTCACCGAAAATCAAGCTCTTTGTTCTATACATGTGGAAAAATAGTAGATTATCAAAATAAAATTTTGAAAAATATGTTCAGGCTGGGTATTGATGTCCTTAATCCATTAAAAAAATAATAATTTTGATACATACAAAAAAATTTATGTTGAATACAGTTTTCCTATGTCTGAATTGTAATTGGTTTGACTTCGAAACTTGATTAAGGAAAAAATATTTAATAAAACACTATGAAACCAAATGAACTGGTTAGATATCGTAGTTACATATCTAAATTTGAAAAAAATATAATTTTATCCTTCATATACAAAAAGTTATGTTGTATACGGTGAGCATCACTCCTTAAAAATGTTGTTTACTGATAAAAACTAGTTTTTGAAGGAGATGAAAAAAAAGTGCAATCTGATTCCAAATTTTTTGAAAAAAATATATTTAGAATCTATAGACAAAACTTCACAAATAAATAGTTTACATCATCTTCAAATTCCTCATAGTTTAGCCGCTATAGGAGCCCAAAAGTGAAGATTTAGTAAAAAAAAATCAGTTTAGTGTCCAGTTTGCCCAGAAATTGTAAACCAATATTGTGGGATCTCCCATGAGGAAATTGAATTGCAATTTTTTTGTGTAAGAGTTGTTATAAATTGTGAAGGTGAATGAACTTTAGTACATTCTTACTATCTAAAAACTTTAAGGTTTTCATTAGAAGCATGCTGTCTATATGTAATTTCATGTTGGAAAATAATATGTGTTATGAATCCTGCAATCCAAATACTGTTGTCAGCTTTGAGAGTGTCCTTCTAATTAGAGAATGCTGATGTTTTGTTTTTAATAAGTTTTTTACAAAATTTGTCTAACTTTTCACTTACGACTCTCATGTCTCCATCCAATTGATTCTCTTTTCTGCATTGATATCCTATTTTGCCTTCTTTTCATGTTATGCATGTTTCTATGTATGTTTTTATGCATTTTTGTATGTACATAGGTGTGTTTTTTTGGTAGATTAGCTGCTATTTTTTGGTCAATCAAGGTGATCACCAAGGATTTTGTTGACTTGTTAACCTTTATTCTTGCAATATTTTTATTTTTTTTGTCATCTATACGAGTAATGGTTCAATTTACAATATCATTGAGCAATAGTTATGATACCAATATGTCATTTAGATGTTCATTGAGAGACACATGATACAAATAGAAGTCTGATAGTGGTATGTGGTATCCTTCTTGTCTATCTTCTATGCCCTTATTGATTATTACAAGTTATGGCCTCTTTCATAAGTTATGAGAGATGAGTTTTTTATATATCTGAATGAACATTCAATGCTTCACAGTTCCTACAGAATGGTAGAATGGCAAATATAATTGTTGATATATATTACTAGTGTTAGCGTTAGGTTAAATTCAAAATTAAATTCCCATTGTATAGTTTAATATGTTTGTTTGTTGTCTGTACAAGCTAGCATTTTGGACTCACCACAACATATAATCCTATATTGGTGAAATTTGGAATAAAAAGAATTCTTTGTAGCACCAAATGTCTTTAATTTTCCAATTTAATCTATCGCTAACACTTTTTTTCCTTCCAGGTGGTTGATATATTTTAGGAAACAAAATTGAATAAAATAAGGGCAGGTGGATTGAGGAGGAAGCCTTAGGAGACATGAAGCTTTTGCACTAAATACAAGTGATTAGAGCTATCATAGCTTGAATTGCAAGTGTACTAGTCAGTTAAATTTCCAAAATTTATTTTTCATTAAGAAGTTATGATTTATTTATAGATGAGATGCCTAATGTGGCAAATGCAAAGAATTTCTAGTTTAATTTTTTTTTTAAATGTTACATTATTGTGTGTCTATTATATCCCAAAATTTAAAATGAAGGATGTTTCCTCATTTAAGTGTGAGTGTTACATGGAAAATTCTCAAAATAACAGTGAACGATGATACTGCATTGTTTTAATTAATCCCTTTACACAAAAACACATAAAGAGCTTTGCATTTCAAATGAAAACCCTTTATTCTAGCTAGCCGTCATGCCTATCGAATGCATTGCTCTCGTTCGGTCTCCTAACATGAATGCCTGCAACTCAATTTCGTCGCCCATGCTCCCCAGCAAACAACAAAATGAAAATGTGGAAAATGGTGACGTTTAGGTGCGTTTTGTCTATTGTTTTTTTACTTTCCCGCCAGACGCACATCCTTTTCTGGTGACAAACGTGATGGAACATGCCTAACCGTCCATCAATTCTTTTCGTCAGTGCATTTTTTCCAACGCATGGGATGGGGGATGGGGTTTATGATATAATGTTACATACATGGGTGCATTTTTTCCACAATTTAGCTTCTCCCCTAATAGTGTTGTCAGGTCAGTTTTCCTGTTGCTTTGAATGATGTTGATGTTCTTTGCCTTGTGCGATAAGCTATCCTTTCAACATGGGCGAGAAGGTGAGTTGACATGATTAAGACATGCATTTTAATATGTAAGTTTTACTATTGTTGGAAAACACTCTATGTTGTGGGTTTTCTCATTCTGTAGGTTGAAAGAGAAAGGATGGAGAGCAGGTGGTGGAGATGAAAAACCAATGGAGTTGAGGTGAGGGGTTTATAATCGATTGGGTTGTCACTTGTAAAGGGTTTTAAAACATTGTGTGGGATGCAGATTTTGAAAAACCAGTGTTTTGCAACCTAGAATTTTACACAATAGTATGAATGTCTTGAAAATATTTCGTTATTTAGATCATAGGAATGCAATGAAAGGCACCATTTTTTAAATACCAAATGTTTTCCAACAACCATTAACACTCTGTATGATTGTAGGTTGGAAAACACAGTGGGATGTGAGTGCATGATTTATGAAGCCTTCAATCCACACAATATTGTAAAACCCTATATGGACGCAGCTAATCTCCCAAAAAAATGCACCTATGTACATACAAAAACTCATAAAAAAATACATAGAAACATACATAACATGATGAGATGACATAGTACAGGGCACACCAAGACAGATGATAAAAGTGATGAAATTGACAGACGAGAGGAAATGTCATGGTGAGGAAAGCGAGGTGGTATCCCATTGCATCAAATTATGTCAAATTTTTTTTTGCCTTGTGTCAGAAGCTATCCGTTCACTATGGGAGGGAAGGGAATTGATGTGATTAAGACATGTGTTTTAAATTGTAACAAGTACTGTTCTTGGAAAATACTCTATGTTATAGGTTTTCACATTCTGCAGGGAGTTGCAGGTCAGGAGTATATAAGACTATCCAGATTCACTTGAGGGCTGAGTAACCAATTGGTTTGTTACTTGTAAAGGGTTTTCAAATAGTATTTGGGTTGTAGGTTTCATAACACCCAATGTTTTCAAACTAGCAATTACACATAGACAATATGAATGTAATGAAAACATTTTGGTTACTTACACAGTGAGAACCCAATTGGTTGGTGACACATCAGTTGATTTTGGATAATTTTATGTATCCCCCAATGAAAATTATATTTCTAGTATGAATGTATTCAACAACCTTTACTTTCAAAAAATATTCCATTTCAATATCGTCATACATTTGGAATGAAAAATGCACATAATAGTTGCAGGATGGAAAACACATAGGGTTGTGACTCATTTCTCAATTCTTGTTCAATGAGAACTTTTTGTTATGCAGACTGTAACAAAACAATGTATTGAATTTCACCTTCATATTTTATAACAACTAAATTTAGCAAACATTCCATTTCAATATCGTCAGATGTTTGGAACAGAAAATGCAGGAAAAAGTTGTAGGAAATGGAAAACACACAGGGTTGTGACTCACTTCTCAATTATTGTTTAATGAGCACTTTCTGTTATGAAAACTATAACAATAATCATTTGGCTAAGTTTATAACGTGCATTCTATTTATGTTAATATGAAATATACCGATAGGCAATGCCACCTGAAGTCTTATTGTTTATGGTAACTTGCTTATAAATGAAAGAAAAAGGTTGACATTTAAATCATTTGAGGTCGACTATTTTTCTCATCATGGATACTTTCAACTAAATAATCCTATTAAATTCTATTTGTAACAATAAAAATAGAATTTCACAATCTTCATCTAATTGCAACAAAAAAAATGCTCACATTATTTGCAGTATTGGAAAACACACTGTCCCCTGTCAGTTATTTGCTTGTGAAAAGTTTTTGTTTCCTACGCACCAAGAATGTAAGGAAGTCCACCTTAAAATTTTGTTTCTTATGATTGAAAAATAATATGCTTTCTTATAGAAGACGATGCAATAAATTTTGGAACTTTAACTATCCATAACACTTACATATTACAGGCAACCACAAATGTGTACTTTAAAAGGGAAAGTGGAAGAAAGGGTGATTTTGAAATCTACTTTTTAATGTGTATTTTGATATTTTGAATGAATTGGTTGCATGTATTTGAATTTGATGTGACGTTTACATTCCTTCCATTAGAGGGAAAGGATGGACAAGAAAGTGGTGGGCATGAGCAAGTTAGTGTCCATTTGGGACAGGAAAATGTGCCTTGATAGGGCAGCAAGAAGAAAGCATGCCTAGGGAGGAGATTATTTTCCTAGGCATAAAGCTTGAGAAATAGAAAACTCATTATCATGCTACATTGATGTAATAGGATGACGGGTTTCCAATTTCTCAATTTCTAGCAAGGAAGTGGAAAAATCAGGCCTTGACCTTATTGGCGACATTTCTTGGATAGAGTTTTCAATATCTTGAATACTTTTATGTGTCATTGTAGTAGATTTTTGCTCATATTTTAGAGTTTCTTTGTGATTTCATTTTAAAAATTCCATTTATGTTATGAATATGCTTATTTTGATAGTATATTGGAAAACACACTATCCCTGGTTCTTTCAGAGGAAGAAAGTGGAAGAAAGGGTAATTTTGAAATCTGCTTTTGAATGTGTATTTTCATATTTTGAATGAATTGGTTGCATGCATTTGAATTCGTATTCACATTACATGGAAATGATGAACAAGGAAGTGGTGGGTGTGAAGAAACATTTTCAATAAGCTCAAGGCTCGATTTTATTGATTCTTGATACTAGCTTGCTCAATTTCTCAATTTCTTTCAATTTCTATCCAAGAAGAGATAAAATCGAGCTTTGATTATTGGTGATGTTTCTTGGTCTATCTGATTTTTCATTTTCCTTCTCATCTATTCCCAATTGTATTTCTCCTCCATAGGTGCGTATAAATGATTGCATTCTGTATATATAAATGTGTTATGAAAGTTGTTTGCATTTTTAAATAAGACTTTCATCTCCCCCTACTAACTCTCTTTCTCTTTGCTTAGATTTGATGTTACCTTTTCCTTATATCCATATGTTTATTGTTGAATTTAGTCATTTATATTGATGGGTTTATTACAAGCTGAAGGTGTTGAAAGTGCAATGGTCGAAGCAGAAGCTTCCCTGAACCCTCTTGTTACACATAGAACAACGAGGATCCATGCAAGGGGAATCACCCCACTGTCAGTGCCAAGGACCCAAAGAAGCCTATAAGATTTTATCTTCAAGCGTCTCCTTTATTGCACATAAAAGGCACTGTAGGAGAGGATGAGAGAGGCTAAAAATAGTCATCTTCCATTTGGTCTTTGATCATGTAATTGAACAATTATGGTGTGGAATTATATTATATTTGATCATGTAATTATTGAACAATTATGGTGTGGAATTACACTGTTTTGGTATGTTTGAAGACTACGGTCTTTTTCCAATAGTGACATGGTGCAATTATTAAGTTGTATTGTTAATCTTGCCATCAAGGCTCCAATACCTTTGGGTGTAGTTTTTGACAATTTATATTGGGGATGAGGTCCCCCATTTGTGACCTCATCGGTTCATAGCTCTGAGTCAAAGCATTTACCCCTCTTAATTAAAACAATATAAGACTATGTTCTTGCAAATTGTATGACACTTTTTGTTGCCATGTAAGATTTCATTATAAACAATGTCAAATGCAATCAAATAATGGTAGGCAATGCCCACCTCAAGTCTTATTATTTATGTCAAACTTACTTACAAATGTAAGCACATGCAATGAGCACTTTTTGTTATGCAGACTGTAACAAAACAATGTATTGAAGTTGAGATTCATATTTTATAACAACCCTTACTTTTAGAAAAAAATATATTTCAATATCATCATACGTTTGGAATAGAAAATCACATAATAGTTGTAGGATGGAAAACACATAGGGTTGTGACTCATTTCTCAATTCTTGTTCAATGAGCACTTTTTGTTATGCAGATTGTAACAAAACAATGTATTGAAGTTCACCTTCATATTTTATAACAACCCTTACTTTCAACAAACATTCCATTTCAATATCATCATACGTTTTGTGAACATAAAAGGCACAAAAAAGTTGCAAGAAATGGAAAACACACAGGGTTGTGACTCACTTCTCAATTCTTGTTCAATGAGCACTTTTTGTTTTATAGACTATAACAAAACAATTTATTCAAGCTCACCTTCATATTTTTTAACAACCCTTACCTTCAACAAACATTCCATTTCAATATCGTCATACGTTTTGAAAAGAAAATGCACAAAAAGTTGCAGGAAATGGAAAACACACAGGGTTGTGACTCACTTTTCAATTCTTGTTCAATGACCACTTTCTATTATGCATACTATAACAAAAAAATGTATTGAAGTTCACCTTCATATTTTATAACAACCTTACTTGCAACAAACATTCTATTTCAATATCGTCATACTTTTCAAACAAAAAATGCACATAATAGTTGCAGGATGGAAAACACACACGCAAACTATAACAAAAAAATGTATTGAAGTTCAACTTCATAGTTTTTAACAACCCTTACTTGCAGCAAACATTCCATTTCAATATCGTCATACATTTCAAACAAAAAATGCACAAAAAAATTGCAAGATGGAAAACACGCAGGGTTGTGACTCACTTCTCAATTCTTGTTCAATGACCCTTTTTTGTTATGCAGACTGTAACAAAAAAATGTATTGAAGTTCACCTTCATATTTTACAACAACCCTTGGTTTGAGTAAACATTGCATTTGAATATCTTCATACGTTTGGATCAGAAAATGCACAAAAACGTTGTAGGATGGAAAACACATAGGATTGCGACTCACTTCTCAATTCTTGTTCAATGAGCACTTTTTGTTATGCAGACTGTAACAAAACAATGTATTGAACTTCACCTTCATATTTTATAACAACCCTTACTTTCAACAAACATTGCATTTGAATATCTCCATACATTTGGAATAGAAAATGCACAAAAGAGTTGCAGGATGGAAAACACATAGGGTTGTGACTCACTTCTCAATTCCCTTCCAATGAGCACTTTCTATTATGCAGAGTGTAACAAAAAAATGTATTGAATTTTACCTTCATATTTTATAACAACCCTTACTTTCAAGAAAACATTAAATTTCAATATATCATCATACGTTTCGAATAGAAAATGCATAAAAAAGTTGCAAGAAATGGAAAACACACAAGGTTGTGACTCATTTCTCAATTCTTGTTCAATGACCACTTTTTGTTATGCAGACTGTAACAAAAAAATGTATTGAAGTTAACCTTCATATATTATAACAACCCTTACTTTTAGCAAACATTCCATTTCAATATCGTCATACGTTTCGAACAAAAAATGCACAAAAAAGTTGCAGGAAATGGAAAACACAGAGAGTTGTGACACACTTCTCAATTCTTGTTGAATGAGCACTTTCCGATATGCAGACTGTAACAAAACAATGTATTCAAGTTCACATTCATATTTTTTAACAACCCTTACTTTCAACAAACATTCCATTTCAATATCATCAATATGTTTCGAACATAAATTACACAAAAAAGTTACAGGAAATGGAAAATGCACAGGGTTGTGACTCAATTCTCAATTTTTGTTCAATGACCAATTTCTATTATGTAGACTGTAACAAAATACTATATTGAAGTTCATCTTCATATTTTATAACACCCTTACTTGCAACAAACATTCTATTTCAGTATCGTCATACGTTTCGAATAGAAAATGCACAAAAAAGTTGTAGGAAATGGAAAACACACAAGGTTGTGACTCACTTCTCAATTCTTGTTCAATGAGTATTTTTTTTTTAATTTAGAATGTAACAAAACAATGTATTGAAGTTCACCTTAATATTTTATAACAACCCTTACTTTCAACAAACATTCCATTCCAATATCGTCACTACGTTTCGAATAGAAAATGCACAAAAAAGTTGCAGGAAATGGAAAAGACACAGGGTTGCACAACTCACTTCTCAATTCTTGTTCAATGACAACTTTCTATTATGAAAACTATAACAAAATAATGTATTGAAGTTCACCTTCATATTTTATAACACCCTTACTTGCAGAAAACATTCCATTTCAATATCGTCATACGTTTCAAATAAAAAATGCACAAAAAATTTGTAAGAAATGGAAAACATATAGAGTTGTGACTCACTTTTCAATTCTTGTTCAATGAGCACTTTCTTTTATGAAGATTGTAACAAAAAAATGTATTGAAGCTCACCTTCAGATTTTATAACAACCCTTACTTTCAACAAACGTTTCATTTCAATGTCGTCAATATGTTTCGAACATAAAATGCATGAAAAAGTTGTAGGAAATGGAAAACACATAGGGTTGTGAGACACTTCTCAATTCTTGTTCAATGACCACTTTTTGTTATGCAAATTATAACAAAACAATGTATTAAAGTTCAAAATAGTTCAACTTACCTATAATGGTCTTGCAAATGCAGAAAATAGTTGCAGGAAATGTTCAACTTACCTATAATGGTCCTGTAAAGCATTTTGATAGGTCAAAAGTCAAAGGTGTTGTTGCAAAACTTATAAAATTTTAAGATGCCATAACAATAGCTGCATTAGAGGTTGGTGGAGGAGGGAATTTGTGTAACGCGGTAGTGGATATAGAACATACAAGAAAGCTCCCACTTCAAACAGGACCTTCTACATAGAGGAGTAATGATTATCCCTTTAAATAAAATCCAAGCCCATACAATTCACCTCCTCGCCATTCACTTCTGCCAATAGGAAGACCACTTGGCTGAAAAGCATCCCCTTTGCAACATCTAAATTGCTGCAAACTCATGCACTATGAAATACAAATTGCATAGCTAGTTCAATTTCATCTTCATATGCAACAAGAGATAGTGGCAGTATTGCGTTTCCATTGCTCAACAATTTGGTCGGTGATTGTTTAGTTGTTGAGTAAATGGTATGGGCTTGGATTTTGTTCAAAGGGATAATCGTTACTCTTGTATGTAGATGTCCTATTTGAAGTGGGAGCTTTCTTGTATGTTCCATATCCACTACCACATTACACAAATTCCCTCCTCCACCAACCTCCAATGTAGCTATTGTTGTGGCATCTTAAACTTTTATCAGTTGTGCAACAACACCTTTGACTTTTGACCTATCAGTTGTGAAACAATACCTTTGAATTTTGACCTTTATTAGTTGTGCAACAACACCTTTGACTTTTGACCTATCATTTGTACAACAACACCTTCCATTGTTGTCTTTGTTTTATCAAATTCCTATCTTTTAGATTGCATCTCTCTTCGAACATCATTAAGCTCCTCTTCTTTTGACCATGATAGCTTCTTCTTATGTTTTAATTCCTTTTCTAATTGGTTAATTTTAGTATTTGGTTATTTTTCTCCACTTTGAGCATTTCCAACTATTGTTTTTGTAGTGTCTTTATCATTAGAGTATGCAGATGTTTCTTTTGGAAATCTCGTTAGGGAACTTGTCTGCCTTTTCGGATAAGACTTTCATGCCTCCACCCAACTGACTCTTTTTTTGCACTTAGATCTGGTATTGCATTTTCCTTAGCACCCATTTCTTATTGTATTTGTTCCATGGAATTGCTAACTTCAAGAATGCTTGGCTTCATTTGTTCAACTCCACTTATAGCATCATCTCTCTCTTTCTTTGCTTGCACAAATTCATATGGAATATAAACCTTTTGAGTTAATCCACTTCTGCATTTCCATTTGCCCCTTGCACATATTGCACATGCTCCTTCCTCCACTTCTCATGAGCAGGAACAACCTCTTCAGTCAATACATTATCTATATCGTTCACTTTGGTGTGCTTCTTCCCCAAAAAATTTAGAGCAAATTCCTTTTTCATTACATAATTTCTTGTACATCGTTATTTTTTTTATTACTAGCATGTCATACAATTCTCATAACAAATATTTTTGGGATTCTATTGGATTTCTTGTAGGAAAAGGGATAGATTTTTTAATGCATTGAATACTTTCATGTGCCTTTGTAGTTGCTTTTTTCCCACATGATACATCACCCTCGCTTAGACTCTCATGAAAGCATTCAATACATTCTGTAGACACTAAAAAATGTCCTAAGTCTACGAGTGTCATTTTTCTTGTTCGTCATCCTCCGATAATTAAATAATTCAATTATTCTTGGTCATATTCCTCTATTAATTAAATAATTCTTAATTATTTAATTAATTCACTTTCTAATCTTTATTCTATTCTAATCAATTAAATTAATTAATTATGTCGCTAATATCCCCCTTTCTTCAAATAATTAAATAAATTATTATTTATTTAATTATTTGCTTATTATATGTCGTCTATGGTTAAATAATAATTATTAATTATTTAACTATTCACTCCTTTTAATTCTTCTTTTGTCAGATAACTGTCTACATTATTTAATTGTCCATGTGTCTCTTGTATTAAGTAATTAAATCAATTTAATTATTTAATGCCTGTTTTCACATTTCCCCTCATTTAATTAAAATAATTATGCAAATTATTTTAATTGAATCTCCACTTGCCCATTTCCTCTTTTTTCTCAAATAAATAATTTGAATGAATTATTTATTTTCCACTTGGTCAAATATTCTTTCTCATGAATTAATTATTTGGCAATTTTTAATTCATCCATTTTCCTCCACTTGCTCATTAACCTGTGTCATAGTCGTCTCTGTCATAATCGTCAGCGTCATAGCAATCAATAGCCCACCTCTTTTTGGTGCATGAATCCCCATCCGTCGATCTTGGAATCTTTCTAGATGATTAATCTCGTCCGTCCATTCGAATGGTTGTCTATAAAAGAAACCATTCTCTCCCATTTTTTATTTAACAACCATTTTGTCTCCAACTTTCTACTTACTATTTGTAGGTTATTTGCATAATTTCAACAACAAATATGAGGGAAAATTTTGCAAAAGGAGAAATAGGAGAGACAAGAGAAGGAATCAATTGCAATGGGGAGTGTTTTACTTTGAATGATTTCATTTTATCCCTCTTTGTTTGTCTTCTCTTGTTTTGGATGAGGTTTTTAGCGTAGAGGTGTTTGGCTATCACTTTATCTAGGCTAGGATATTTTCCCCCATATTACATTCATGAACTCGACATGAAGGACAAGATTTTATACAGTTTTCTTTCTATTTTGCAAGTTTTTAGCACAGAAAAATGCATTTGATAGACGCAGTGACACATCTAATAGTAAACGACACATTTGATAGAATCAACGACACATCTGCTAGAGGGTAAATGGATTCAAAATCGTGATGTATATGTAAGAAGCAATGACACATTTGTGAGAAGAAACGACACATTTGTGGCTAAAAAAATTTGAATTTGAAAATGTGACGCAATTGTTTTGGTGTGACGTGACACAATGATACATTTACTGACGCAATTATCTGCCCATTATAAACTTTCAATTTTCAATTTGTTTTCAATTTTTCTTTTGGGTTTTCGAGTAGGTTAGGTTTTTTTGTGTGCTAATTTTTTGTTTTTAGCGTGTGGATTTGGATTGGAGCTCCCAAAAAACTATTTCTTTTGAAACAAACAAAAAAAACCGAGCTTTACTTTAGTTCATTTTTAAGCAATTTTTGTTTTATTTGTTTTCAAACTACAACTTACATCAGGATCATAAGGTTAAAAATAATCTACATTTTTCACTCATAAGGTTTAAAAAGAACAACAATATGCATTCTTACACTCATGAGTATTAAAATGAATTTTCATTTCACGTCATGGGCATAAAGTGAGTCCAAGTGTCTTCAAATAATAAGAAAATGATAAAATTAACTAGTGTCTTTCATGTTTGGTGATTTGCAACTGTCTTAGAAAGTGTGTATGCTCTCCTCTCGCACTGTTCAGTGATCTTGAGTGATCAAAAGTGCCTCTTTGGCATTTATACAATCAAACCACACATTTTGATTTTTGGGCTTAAAAAGAACACCATGCGAGTCTGAGGAAAAGGCATAAAGTATGCTCTCTCCTTGCACTTCGTGCGATCTAGGATGATAAAAAAATACGTGCACTTCCTTGCTTTTGTTTACCTTGTATTAGATGGTCTAACACCCTGCTTCAAAAGGTGGGAATGACCCAAGTGGTAAGAAAGCTAAGGCCAAGCTCTTCCAGTCCACTATAAATAAATGTACATCTTGATGAAAGTCAGTTAGCAACATGTGTGAATGTGTCATATCGACAAGTGTTTCCCTCAGTAGCCCTATGAGCTACGTGAAAATCCTTCCTTAGGGAAAGGTCTAGGAGGCCTCTTGACTCACCACAGTCTTGAGTTAATCTTGCCACATGTATGGCCACTTTGAATGGATTCCCTTACTAAAATTCAATTTGTATTAGTTGCCAAAAACTCTTTTTATACGCTCCTTGATTGTAGGAGGTCAGACCTTTGAAGGCACCCCACGTCTTCATTGAGCTTGTGTAGAGACAGGAGTTCCTCCATTGGGGGAATTGACACTTGGTAATCCTGAGAAGTGAGTGCCATAGAGGGGATCTAGTGCCACCAAGTATTTAGTTGTCTGCCTTTTTCAAGTGGTTGGAGAAATCCAAGTGGGGATATCAACCAATGGTTTCCTTGCCAACCATAGGGCTTGTGCATTGTTGTCTATGTGTGTTTCACTTTGAAATCAAATATTTTTACATCAAAAAATATACCAAAAACAAGTGCTTGATATGGTATGTTGTGTTGACCAATCCGATTTCATCAAAAACCAGTCAATATTCATTCAAAATCAGATCAAATCCATCAAATTGTCAAAAACAACATTCTATGAACTGAAACTGATAAGAACAGAGCTGCAACTAATACTATGCACCGCAACTGAAAATTGGAAAACAATAATTTCCATCCTAAACCGCACTTGCTTAAAATAGACTCATAACTGATAACTTGCACTGCATTTGATAATTGGAAAACCACATCTGTAATCCTGAAATGAATATGCAGAAAATAGAGCCGCAACTATCTGATAACCAAAAACTTTCAAAATATTTGTCCAAAATCTGATCAACTCATCTTATAGTGACCTTTGACTATCAAACCAGAGACTTACAAGCTTTACCAATTCATGTTATCATTTCCATTTAGGAAAACATTGCAATATAGGTTACCTTCCTCCATCTTTTTCATTGCATAGATTAAGTTTACACCCTTAAGTTGCATTTATACCTTCAGATTTATAACATAGGAAAACCATTAAGCTTTTGGAAAATCTTTGGTTTTATATTCTATTTGTCATTGACCATCATCCTTCATATTACCAACCTTTTTCATTATCACTTTTATCAAATTTGAGTCTTAAGCTTGTGCCTAGCCTTGACTCAACCTTGCCAAAATTATCCTCTCGATTACCACAAAGGTCAATGACACTTGGAATTGTTACGTTGGATTCAAATAAGCTTGATTGTCATCCTTTATTTAAAATTTTAGGTTTCCCTTGCATTAATTTAACCTCATTTAGATCCATATTATATCCTCTTGATCATAGCTTTTATCATCATCTTGCCAAACATTGATCCTTAACCTAGATTGCACTTTGCACCTTTATCCCAAAAATACAAAAAAATAGTTTGTTTTCACCTTAGCCTTAACATCATATCATCTTTCCTTAATTTATTAATTATTCAACCTTTCATATCCTTTTGCATCCATTAGTCTCATTGTCCTTGCATCCTTATATTTAAGAAAATCCAAAAAAAGAAGAATATTAGTTTCATCATCATCTTGCATTAGGCTCATTATCATAGAAAAATCCCCAAAAAACATAGTTTCATCACCATCTTGCATTATCCCTCAACTTGCAAAAGTCTCACATGGTTGAAACAAGGTCACAAACCAAAAGAAAGGACATGGATTTTTAAAGTGACCCTTTTCATGACACTACCCTTGGAATAGATTCAAATCATTCTACAACTACAAGAGACGCATCACAAAGAGACCAAAATGACACATGGAAAACCTAAGCCTAGAAGAATTCAAACAAAAATTGACTCCTCAAGAAATTGAAAGAGCTTATCAAGACCCAATAATTTTAAGCATAGTTGATCAACTTGTTAATGCTAAACCTAACATATTCTTCTATGCACTAGCTAAAAAGGGTGCCAAATTACCTCAAGGCTTTGGCATCTCAAGTTTGTAGAAGAAGAAGAAACCAAAAATCCATTTGCACCTGGCATGCCCTCATCACAACAAATGTCAAACATACCCCTTGGAACAACCACACAGATGACTAGCACCACCACACACATCCCAAGCATCTCAACATTTGGAAACAAGGTAACTCATACCACTACACAAGGATAGAGTTTCACACTTGGAAGTTCCTCCAATTCCATGGGTAAGACCTTTACAAACCCCCTTTTCCAAAACACAAATCAAGGTTCCACATCACAAGGTCCTACACCTTTGATCCAAAATGCAAACCAAGGTACTATACCTACACTCCAAAACACAAATCAAGGTTCCACTTCACAAGTTCCTATTCCCACAATTCAAAAGACAAATCAAGGATCCTTATTCCAATTTCAAATAATACCTTCATCAAGTCAACCTCCACCAAATAAACTTAGAAAGGTTCACATTATCCCACGAAGGATCCCAAATCAAAACAATAATCAAGGATCTATTCCATCACTCCAAAACACTAATCAAGGGCCCCTTCCATCATTCCAAAATTCTACTAAGGGAACCATCCCTTCATCAAAAAATACCAATCAAGGACCTACACCTTCATAAAAAAATTTCAATCAAGGACCTACACCTTTTACCAATCAAGGGACCTTTCCTTTATGTCAAAACATCAATCAAGGGTCTACACCTTCATGTCAAAACATCAACCAAGGACCTACACCTCCATTTTCTAATCAAGGACCAAATTTTCAAAACCAAGGCACAAATCAAGGGTCTATAGCACATGCAAACATGACCTTTGGAACAAACCTAAATGCTAATTCCATCCCAAATCAAAAAAACACAAATCAATATGGAAACCAAGGTCCCACATCACAAAGCATCAATCCTAATTCAAATCCAGCATATGACCTTAATGCCAACATCATGAGACCAAACCAAAATAATGCAACACCATCTCTTACATAAATTTTGATACAACAAGTGCAGACCCTCCAACAACAAATGACAAACATGCAGTTAGGGACCAACAAGAAGACTTATTTCGTGGAGGAACTATGCCCCTTTCCATTTGACATAAATTTATGCATCCCACATTTTCCCCCTCATTTCATGACACCACCTTTGCCTAATCCAATAGAGCACATTCGAGAATTAAATACATCATGTATGGAAGTCTCATATGATCCTACCTATTTGATGAGACTATTCCTACGAAGCCTTACAAGACCAGCTCTAGATTGGTTTGCGCACCTTCCTCCAGAAATTAGAACATGGGGTGAAATAGCCGAAAAATTCATCAATCACTTTTCATTCAACATTAAAAATGATGTCACCCTTGCAAAATTGAGAAAAACCAAACAAGAAGAAGGGTAATCACTTACCTCATTTTACCAGAGATGGAGAGGATTGGTTAGCAAATTCCCTTGTCACATTCCTAAGAAACAACTTGTCACCATGTTTGTGGAAAACCTTAATAGATAATTGATGAGTCAAAGTCAAATCCAATGTTGCACAACCTTTGAAGATATCCTTGAGAAAGGTTTCCTTATTGAGAAAGGTCTTATCGCAAAAGGACTAGTCAAGGTAAACAAAGAAAATTTGAAACCCAACAATGACAAGAGAAAATACTGGTCCCGAAACAAAAATTTCACAAATGATGGAGTTGTTGATGCCAAAATAATAATGAAAGGTCCAACCATTCAAATTAAAGGTCCCTCCTCATCCCTCCTCATCCATCCTCATCAAATACACCAAACATAGCAAACACCCAGACCCAAGGTCAAAACCAAACGCTAAATGTTGTCCAAAAAAATCAACAACAAAGAGGTCCTCCCCACGCCAATAGAAAATACACCCCTTTGGGTGAACCCATTGAATCATTCCTCAAACAAAGTTTGCAATCTAATGTCATCACACTATGATACACCAAAAACTATGAACCTTCCTTGATCAAACCTAATTGGTGGAAAGTTGACAAATACTGTGAATATCACCAAAGGAAAGGACACAAAATAACTAGATGTTGGACACTCAAGAATATCATTCAAGACCTCATTGAAAATGGAACCATATCAGTAGGAGATTCACAAGGAAAAACCAATGTTGATCATACCATATTCAAGACTCCCTTGCAAGACTATGATAAAGGAAAAGCCTCTAGTTCAGGGAACAACAATAATGCCAATTATGCCACATCCAAACATGATTACAACACTATCATCCTTAATGTGAGACCCTTTGATGAATGCATTGCCACTATTACCATAAATAAGCCAAGTTTAGAATGTGTTGTTACCACACGTCGAACCAAGATAACTATTCCAGGACCTCCTATTAATTCACAACCAAAAAGTCAATATAATCTCTTGGATTAGTTGGGAAAAACCCCCACACAAATTTCTATGTTGGAACTCCTCTGTATATCCCCACAACACATAGCCATCATTGATAAAGCATTACAAGAAGAATCTGTCCATGCCAACCTAGATTGAATGAATTTTAGGCAATGGTTGGATATCTAGCTATGCCGCACCATGTCACCTTCTCTGAGCAAGAATTTTTTGCACCAAAAGTTGATCATAACGATCCCCTACACCTTGAAGTATGTGTTAATAAACATAAGATCATACTAGTCCTAGTAGACGGTGGAGCAGGTCTAAAAATTTGGTCACTAAAATTGGTGAAATCCTTAGGATACTCTAGGAATTGTATTGACCAAACCAAGAAAATTACTATCAAAGCTTATGATGATGTTGAGAGTTCGTCTGAAGGCGTAATTTCACTTCCTATGAGAGTTGGCCCAACAATAAAGGACACAATATTTCATGTATTAGATCTGGATTTGCATTACAACCTTCTCCATGGGCGCCCATGGATTCATTCTATGAGGGCCATCCCATCCATCTACCATCAATGCCTCAAGTTCCCACACAATGACATTGAAATCACTATTCTAGGCAACCCCGATCCTTTTCAGTATTGTTCAAACCTAAAAGGAACCGATGAACATCAAGTGCCCATCAATTGAGAGGCCTCACCTTCCACTTCATCCACCACTCCATTTCACTACATTTATCCATCCACTCTATTCATCACACCTTCCATACCCAATATCCAAATCCAGGATAGAGGATGCATAAAATATAACATGAAGAGTCTCTTTTCATTGGAAAATTGCCTAAATCGTTGAAGTCATATGACAAACTACATCCTATGTAGCCTAAGTTCATTATTCATAACCCCCCTACCACCTTCACTAAATAGGGGGAACTTGCCAAAGAGTCATTAGATGATCATATTCTCACATGGTTGTACAGAGAAGAGGACACTGAAACTAAGAAATTTCCAATTGAACAGTATCCAAAAGGGTTCCAAATAATGAAGCGACATGGATATGATGGACACAGTGGGCTTGGCCTAAATAAAAAGGAATGATGGAACCCTTGCAACCTCCTAAGTTAATCAAACAACAAGGCCTAGGATTTGTACCAATAAAAGTGACTATTCGGGGTATTGGGTTACCTTCGAGTGCAGTTGCTAATGCTTCAGATGAGATCGAGACATATGAGGACCCTTGGGATTATGATGCCAATTCCAATGAATACGAATGGGATTCCCTATCCTCCACTACTTTCATGGACCTTTATAAAATTTGGAATATTTGATGAACCTCCCCTCAAAAAACAATTCAGTCAAATGTTTACAATTAATGCCCCGCCAAGCCTGCCAAGTCCTCGTCAAAAAGCATCTTTGAACAAAGAAGAATGGATAGAATGCTTTTTAGAAACCATTGATTCTACCTCCTAGGAACCTGATGAATCTAGCTTTGTCTTAACCCTATCTTCCTACACAATGACCCTTGAAAATACCGATGATGGCTTATCCCTTTTCTACCCTCAACTCATAGATTGGGATCAACAAGAACCACCAAGTTTGGACACTTTTGAGAGAGATGAAGAAATTGTTGAGTTCAAGGGACATCATGAAGAAATACCAAGTGGGGATCATAAGGCTGGATTTTCCATAGAACTCAATTATGTAGCATAATTTGGTGAGGCTGTCCTATCCTCTAGTCGCAAAAGTGAAAATGAAAAAAGTAAAAATAAAAATAATAGGTCTTCAGGTGAAAATCAAAAGGTGCCTATTGATTGTGAAAATGTAAAAATAAAGGATGTATCCAAAGGTGAAAACCACTCTGAGGTGCATGGGGATGGAGGAATGGATGGTCTCCCTATAGACTGAGAGAGATCACCAATGCTTATAGAAGAAACAAAAGAAGTGAATATTGGAACACAAGATAATTTTGGAATCATACAGTTAGCAACATATTTGACCACCAAGGAAAAGCCTAAGTTCACAACATTCTTTTCAGAAAGACAAGCCATTTTTTCTTGGCCGTATGCTGATATGCCTAGATTGGATCCCAAAGTGGTTCTACATCACTTACCACTACTACCAAATGTCAAACCACACAAACATAAGTTAAGGAAAATGCACCCACAAATTGCACTCTTGGTCAAGGTGGAATTGAAGAAACTCCCAGATGTTGGATTCATTTGTTCTATTGACTATGGAGATTGGATATCAAACCTTATTCCTGTCACCAAGCCAAATGGTCAAATCAAAGTCTACATGGATTTTAGATATCTCAAAAAAGCTTTTCCTAAAGATGACTTTCCTCTACCAAACATTGACATCATAGTAGACCTCAGTGCTGGTTATGAAATGCTATCACTGATGGACAAATTCACAGGTTATAACCAGATAAGAATTTCTACTAAAGATCAACTAAAGACAACCTTCACATGTGCCTAGGGAACTTTTAGTTGGAATGTGATGCCATTTGGATTGGAAATGATGGCGCTACATATCAAAGAGCCATGACTATAAATTTTCATGATTATATGCATGTCCTTATGGAATACTATGTTGATGGCCTTCTCTCTAAATCTCTAGAATGAAGTGGACACTTAGTAGTATTAGGAAAGATTTTCACATGACTAGAAAAGTATCAACTCAGACTAAACCCAAAGAAATGTGTTTTCGGGGTCCAATCAGGCAAGCTTCTTGGATATATTGTCTCACGTAGAGCAATAGAAGTCGATCCCACAAAGGTCAAAGCTATCTTAGAAATGCCACCACCAACCAATATCAGTCAATTGAGAACATTACAAGGAATACTACAATCAATCTAGAGGTTCATTGCTCAGCTATCAGAAAAAGTCCATCCATTTCAACATTTGTTAAGGAAAGGCATTCCTTTCAATTGGATAAAAAAGTGTCAAGAAGTATTTGATCAGATCAAGAATTATCTACTAACCCCACCAATTCTTATGCCTCCAATTGATGGAATAAATTTGATATTATATGCGACAACAACTACATCAGTACTAGGGGCATTGCTAGCTCAGAATGACAATGATAACAAAGAATGAGAAATCTACTACATCAATCACACCTTGATCAAATATGAGTTAAAATATAGCTCTATTGAATGAGCTTGTCTAGCAATGGTATTTGCAACACAGAATTTGAGACATTACGTGTTGAATCACAAGAAAAAACTGATTGCCAAAATTGATCCTTTGAAATGTCTTCTCAGTAAAGCAACTATGACAGGAAGACTAGCTAAATGGTTTATGATCCTAAGTGAATATGAAATTGAGTATGTTGATTGAAAAGCAATAAAAGGACAAGTCATAGTAGATCAACTCACAGAGGCACCTGTAAAAGAAAATCATGCTTTGATATTTGATTTCCTAGATGAATCAATCTTTGTCATAGAGACACTAACAACATAGAAACTATATTTTGATGGATCTTACACAAGTAATGGTTTAGGAGCTAGAATTATGTTCATCACACCTCAAGGAGATTCCATTCCCAAGTCATTTCAGATAGAATTTTTGTGTACTAATAACATAGAAGAATACAAAGAATTATTGACAGGACTTCAGATACCAATAAAATGGAAAATCAAGGATCTTCAAGTTTATGGTGATTCTTAGTTGGTGATTAAGCAAGTTAAGGTTATGACACCAAGGATGATAAACAGATGCCCTAAAAACGAATGGTGGATAGTTTCAAATTATACTTTGATTCCATCACTTTTGAACATATCCCAAGAATCCAAAACAAAGCAGTTGATGCAATGGCTACAATTGGATCTCTCTTGGACATTCTAAACAATGCATCACAATATGAGTTCTTAGTAGAACAACTATTGGTCCCAGCGTTCTATGTCCCTAAAAATAAACTTGTGTGTGAAATTGTAGGTCTCGAATCTCCCTGGTATAAAGACATCTATGCTTACCTACATGACCAAATTATCCCTCCTGACTTTTCCTCCAACCAACACAAAACCTTTATCTGACAAGAATCTAAATACACCATAATCAAAGATACCCTTTATCACCATAGCCTAGATAGCACCCTCCTTCAATGCCTTGACTCAAATGAAGCAAAAATAGCCTTACAAGAGGTACATCATGGTATATGTGGAGCTCACTCTTCTGGTCCTACCTTATCCAAAAATCTCATGAGGATAGGATATTATTGACCTATAATGGAATGTGATGCCTATCATTTGGTGAAGAAATGTCACCAATGTTAGATTCATGGAGATCTTATACATGCACCAACTTAGGAACTACAACCGCTTACTTTTCCATGACCATTTTCTCAATGGGGACTCGACCTTGTAGGAAAGATCCAACCCAACTTTTCTAATGGACACAAGTTTATCCTTGTCGCTACTGAATACTTTACAAAATGGATCGAAGCCATCTTGCTGACCTACATTATTGGAAAGAAGATAGCCAAGTTCATCTTGAATTACATCATTTTCTATTATGGTTTTTGGCAGTCCATCATTATAGATAATGGTCGCCCTTTTAAGAACTAGAATGTTCATGAACTTTGTGAAAAATTTCATATCCAACATCATTTTGCTACTCCATATTACCCCCAAGGTAATGGTAAAGCTGAGGTGTCTAATAAAACTATCCTAAAAATCTTAAAGAAGATTGTCAATGGCATTGGTCGTGACTGACACCTATAACTTAATCCTGCCTTATGGGCCTATCACACCAGTATTCGCACCCTTACAAGAGCCACACCATATTCCCTTTTCTATGGATCTGAAGCAATACTTCTTATAGAGGTTGTGTTACCATCCCTACGAGTCTCTATACAAGGCTTGATTGATCAAAAAGAATACTATGTATCCCAACTACATGAGCTAGAGTTACTGGATGAAAAGAGATAGAATACATTGACACATTTGCAAGCATATCAAAATTTCCTTTGACGCAATTACAATAAGAAGGTTTGTCCTAGGAGTTTTTGCATTGGTGACTTAGTCCTGAAAGAAAATATAAAGAATCAAGCAGAACAAGAAAAACCTAGGAAGTTTGAGCCTAATTGGTTGGACCTGTATATTGTCATAGTAGCATATGGATCTGGTGCTTATCATCTTTCTACTCCTGAAGAAGAACGATTTCCTAAACCTATCACCAACATGCACCTTCACAAGGACTACACTCTATTCTCAAAGTATCCCTTAAAAAGTCAAAAATTAAAAAAAATTAAAAAAAATAGTCACCATGATGAAAACCTGGCAAACAAACATCTTGGTGACAACAAAAAAAATCAAAAAAATCAAAAAACAAAAAAAAATAGTAAAGAGCAATAATTCGTCCAAAGTGAAAACCACTTTGGTGGCACTTTGGATAAGTACCATGGTGAAAACTTGGCAAACAGGCGCCATGTGTATTCAGTCTATGATCTACCATCTATTGGCACTATATCTGGTCTTCCATCCTCCGCTCATCCATTCGATCATATCATCCATAATAAAGCTTCGCCATTCGTTCCATGGCCTGAGAACCACCAACATTTAACATCCCTTTTTGCCTTCATGACCATCCTTTTGCATTCGCCGCTACCCCTCGTGCACAATAAATTGGTTTTATACCTGACTGGGGGAAATTCCTTGACTTACATCTTCATGGGAAATAACACCTAGTATCAACCTTTTAAAATCATCAAAATCCCAAAAAAATCCAAAACCCAAAAAAATCAAAAAGCCAAAAAATTAGAAAGCTTCAAAACTTCCAAAAAATAGACTTTGAGTCCGAGTCTGAGTCAATTTGTGTTAGATTGGTCGAACTACATCATCTTTGCACATTTTCTATGTAGGCAAGGCTCATCTTAAATGGGACCCCAAGACATTAGATCAATCCTTTTAGGTTTGTCCAAATAAAATCATGACTCAGTCTTTTGTCAAATAAAACAAAGTCAAGTCATGTCGAGCTACGAGGTCTATACATGTATAATGTAGGCAAGGCCATTAATCGATGAGCCCCCAAGGCCCTAGGTCAATTCTTTAGGGTTTTTCGAGTTTGGTCTTTTCCTTGGTCCACAAGAAATATTCATTTAAACCAAATCATGAATCAACAGACAAACTTAAGCAACACATTTTTTTATCTTCAATCAATCAATCATCTTATCGCCAATTAATCAATTAGGTCATTGGTCTTACATCAGAATAGGGCATTATGTCATTTGGTCTTATCACTTGTCTTATATCAGGATGTGTCCATTTTGAGATTAGACTTTTTCAATTTGGTCATTCACCTTAAGTAGGATGTGTCTTTCTTGTAGTTAGGTGTCTTGTCAACACTTGCCACTTGGTCAACTTTATCAGATGTGCCCCTTGCCTTAAACAAGATATGTCTTTCCTAAAATTAGTTATCATCACATCACTTTTTCAACCTTATTAATCAATCTTTGTCAAAAAATCAATCAATCTTGTCACATCAGTCAGTCAATATTGCCTTAATCAAGATGTTTACTTCTTGAAACCAGGCATTATCATTATTAATTAGCCTTTTCAATCTTATCCATCAATCTTTGTCAAAATCAATCAATCTCATTAATCTCGATCAGTCAATCTTGCCTTAATCAGGATGTGTCCTTCTTGAAGTCAAACACAATCAATCAAATCAATTGGTCAACCTTTTTCAACCTATCATCAATCCTTGTCAACTTATTGGTCAAACTCTGTCATCTTGGTCAACTCAATCATATCAAGCAATCTTATCAATATCATTGGCAAACACTGTCTCTTTGGAAAGAACTTTGTTGGCCTGGATTTGTCTTATCCTTTTTTGGATTGGTTCTTGTTCATGTTAGTAGTTACCTCGAGGATGTTCTATTAAAGGATTTAGAGGAACGATGATGGATCATGACCTCTTTTCTTTTCTTGTTATCTACAGTTTGTCTTGGCAAAAAGACTAGAATAATTGGGTCCTTAGTATGATCCAGTGCATTCCTTATCTTTTGACTTTGTCTTTTGATTGCTTATCTCTCATAAATGGTCACCTTGCACACCTTGATCTATGACATACCATGGTTTTTGTGTTCTATTTGCGACATTTTTGATGCTCGATGATGATCAAAACAAAAGCATGAGAGTTGGTCCCTTATCATTTCCTATCTAACTTTCCATCTCCATCTCCTTTCCCCTCTTTCATGCTAACATCCATCTCTTTCACACTAACATTTCCTCTGTCTGCATCTTGACAGAGTCATATGACACATAAAAAACATCTTGCATACATAATCATGTTAGACATCATCATAGAAAGTATTTTCATCATAGATAGCATTATCATATTAAGTCACATATATTTGCATAAGAAAACAAAAAAATAGAGATCATCCATATAGACTTAACATCTTATCATCATATTAGCATCATCACATTAGTGTTTTATTGCATTATACATTGCATTATCACATCACATTCCATATCACATTGCATTTTACATCATGATCCAGTACATTATATTGCATTGCATTTCACATCACATTGCATTTCATACATATTACCTCACATCAATAATATTATAACATATCACATTACACATCACATTTTGTATTCATATTAGATGTGCTCAATCATTACATTTTATATTATCATACAAACATTTCATCACATGAACACATTTGCATATCACATTGCATTTTTCAAATTAGGTCATTTCTTTTGCATTCATCATTCATACATATTATAATAATATAAAACATGTCATCATAACCGCATCGCATCACATCATCATTTCATATTGCATCTATCAAATTAGGTCATCTACACTGGATTTACCATCCATACACATCATAAAAAGCATAAACATTCATAACATAATCATAAAGCATATTATACCATCACATAACCATATAGAACGCATCAATAAACATCATAACCGTAGCATTAACACCCATAACATAGCATATAATTATCATAAACATAAAGGCATAAACATATAACAATGCATATCATCAACTACCACCAAAATCATATCATTTATCACTCAATAATGTGTCATAGGTACAATGTCATGATGTATCTAATACAAATGGAGCTTGCAGGCTCGATAATCAAAATGCAAGTGTCCATATAAAATGATAAATAACATGGAGGCCCTAGCTTGAACTACCCTGATCTCTTATCCCTAAGGCATCCCTATCCTCCCTGCGTGGTGACTCTCTGGACCTATGCTCTATGGTAGGAGGCCTGTCATATGGTGTGGCACATCTAGCATTTAAAGTTTCACCCTCAGACCTGCTATGTGTGTGCCTGATATGTGTCCTGCTCTAAGACCTACCCCATGAACCACTCTCCATCTCTGAAAATAAGGGCTCCCTCCTCTCGGGTGGTACCACTCTCTCGTAGAGATCCCTATAATACTGCATGGCCCTATTGGCCTGAGCATACTCTCTAGTAACATCCACAATAGACCCACTACATGTAGCTGCAAATTCAATCATCCATTAGTTTGTTTGTTGTTGAATTATCACCGCTAGGTACCTCTCAGTCTAAAAGGCATCCCTCTTTTCCTTAAGGACATCCCTCTTTGTAGTAACAATCCTCATCTCGACCTCTAGATCCTACACACGTGCCTCTAGTGTGGCTATCCTCTGATCTACAGTGCCCTCATCTGTTATGCCCTCCTCTAGCCCCACCTCCTCCACTCCCATGATAATCCTCTCATGGAGGACCCTCTCAGCCTCATCCATCTTTTCCTCCTCCTCTCCATGCTCCTCTACCTGCTCCTCCTGTTCCCCCTCTCCCCCTATCTCAACCTCCATAGCCTCTACCTCTGGCTATGCCACCTCCTAAACTACCACCTCGGTTGCTACCCTCATCTCCTCGAGACAGTCCTTCTCCATCTCCTCCTCCTCTCTAATCGGTGGTAATTGCCACGTCGACTATCGTCCCCCATCCCTCCTCCTCTTATGCATGTCTCCTCATCCTTATCCCCCCTATCCTCCCCATCCATCCCCCCATAATCTCCCCATCCTCCTCCATCCCCTCATCCTCCATCTCCTTTGCTTCCACCCCTATCACCTCATCAACCTCTCACTCCTCTACCTCTGTTCTGTACTAGTGCTGGTTGTTGTGGATCTATCAATGGAACTAGTCTATGGATCAACCACTAGGAATCATCCTCTAGTTTCATACTTGCATTGAAATCCCCTCCTCTCCACTCCTAATCCATTGCCTACATGGCATATATCTCCTACTCTGTTGTGGTCGCCGCAATCTGAGGCCCCCATGGATGCACCTCCTGAGATGACTATCAATACTCTGCAGTCCCAACTGGAACACCCTGTCTCTCCCCAAACTATCTCTAAACCCTCTCTGATAGATACATTTTGACAATATGTTGTGACTGCACTGTGTGCCCGATGAGATATGTAGGTTATCGACACCATGGCATGTGGTCATCCTCATCAATCCATAACTCACATGTCCTGTATGGCCTCCAAATGAAACTGACCAATGTGTCTAACCCATGCCTCTAGTACCCAACATCACAAACATGTGTCTATATCAAGGCCTCTTGGTACATGTATATATAATTTGATCTGTAAGATTTTTTCTCACATTAAGGAGCATGTACCAGGCCTTTGAGCCGAATCTGTAAGCTCGGATGTGGCTGATTTATGTAATTGAATTTTTTGATAATGAGAATGTTTGAATCTGCATTTGCCTCTATATTCTATGTTGCTTCTATTGTGTAATTCTAGCTGCACAATCTAGGTAGTTCTCTTTAAGGACCCTCCTACCATGACTACACCAAATTGGTATTAGAGCGAGTTTCATTTTGTGGAAGATCGTCAGAGTTTGCAAAGTCCTGTTGAAGATTTGTTGTGGGGTGGCGGATTGAGGATTCGACCTACAGCTGCAAAGGACTTGTGTAAAGATGGTAGGAAGAAGAAATGGTAGAGGAAATAGAGCATGTGGAAATGCATACCCAAATATAATGGAGATGTTGAGAGGAATGACTACTAGATTGGAAGCAATCGAAACGGCCCAGAGGAGAGGTCTACTAGTTGATGATCTGAGTGATGAAGAAGTAGAAGAATAGGAGGAAAGGGAAAGAGGAGATCAACCTGGACTTGATTAGGGAGAAGATAGGTTCAAAAGAGCCCTAACTAGGGTGAATATTAAACCACATTTCAATCCACTGGAATACATAGGTAAGCTAGATTCAGATGAATTGCTTGATTGGATAACAAAGATGGAGAAGTAGTTTGATTTTGAAGGGACCACAAAAGACAAGAAGGTGAAATTTTCTTGTACAAAGTTGAAAGGACATGCATCCCTTTGGTGGGAACATTTGCAGACAGATAGGCAAAGTCAAGGAAAAGAGAAGATAAGATCATGAGATCAGATGGTGAATAAGTTGAAGACAAAGTTTGTGCCTGCAGACTATTAGATCAGTTTGTTTTGAAATTTGCAGAATTTGAAGCAGAAGGAGTTAAGTCTGACAGAATATACTGAGGAGTTCTACAAGTTGAATATCAAATTTCGACATTCAAAAAATGAGATTGAGCAAGTAGCTAGATATATGAATGGTTTGAGGTCGTCTATACAAGATGAGATCAGTTTGATTAAGTTGTTGAGTGTGGAGGAGGCATATTAGTGTGTCCTAAAAGTAGAAGAGAAGCTGAACTAAAGACATGAGAAAAGTTAGAGAGGAAGAGGTGGAAGATTTCAGAGAGGAATATTTTTTACTGTAGGAGGAAGATGACCTTTTTCAGATCAGAATAAAGATAAGGAAGTCAATAAGAATGACAATCCATATCGTAAAGATGATGGAAACTCTTACCAAAGAGGAGGATATGGTGGTTACTGCAATAAGGATTATAGAAAAGATGATAGAAGATAGGAGAAACGAGTATTCAAAGGAGCTTGTTATAAGTGTGGTGGAGAAGGACATAAAGCATTTGAATGTAATCAGGGAGAAGCAAGCAGAAGGACATAGAATAGTAGAAGAGCAACCTTTGTTGAAGAGGATCATGTTGGATCATCTAATAAACTAGAAGAGGGAGAAGTGTTGGTGATAAAAAGAGTATTGTTGCAAAGTGAGATGGAGCAAGAACTGATGCAGAGAAAGAATTTGTTCCGAACTAGATGCAAGGTAACTGGTAAATGTTGCAAAGTGATTATTGATAGTGGAATCTCAGAGAGCCTAGTTTCTGAAGAAATGGTGACCAAATTGAAGTTGGAAAGGTTGAAACACCAGAAGCCCTATTTGATATCATGGATTCAAGATGAGCATAAGATACTGGTAAGTGAACAATGTTTGGTGAAATTGAAGATAGGAAATTACCATGATGAACTTTTGTGTGATATCATGCCTATGGATGTATGCCATGTTTTGTTGGGAAGGCCTTGGCAGTATGATAGACAGGCTATTCATGATGGAAAGAAGAACATATATACTATTGTTGCAAATGGGATGAAGCAGACCTTGTTGCCATTGGAGGATGTTCCTAAAATTGAGGTTTGCACGAATGCTAGAATTTGTTTGGTTGATGGAAGGATATTTCTGTATGGATTGAGACATGAGAACATGTATTATGCCTTGGTTCCAAAGAAGGATAAAGGCTTGAAGCATGTAGAAGAACAACCAGAGGAGATAAGGGAATTGTTGGTATAATATGAAGCTATCATTTTAGATAATGTACGTAATGGATTGCCACCTATGAGGAGTATTAGTTATTGCATGGATCTGATTCTTGGAGCTAGTTTCCTTAATAAAGTAACACACCGAATGCCACCAACAAAGAATGAAGAGTTGAATAGACAAGTGCAAGATTTGTTGAGAAAAGGTTTGATCAGAGAAAGCTTAAGTCCTTGTGCAATACCTACAATTCTAGCACCTAAGAAAGATGGAGAATGGAGGATGTGTACAGACTCTAGAGCCATAAACAAGATCATAGTGAAGTATAGATTTCCTTTGCCCCGAATGGATGACATTATGGATTGTTTGAGTGGAGCTAAATATTTTACAAAGATAGATTTGAAGAGTGGATATCATCATATCAAAATTAGAGTAGGGGATGAATGGAAGACAACATTCAAGACAAATGAAGGATTGTATGAGTGGTTGGTGATGCCTTTTGGACTAAAAAATGCACCTAGTACTTTCATGAGTTTGATGAATGAGGTATTGAAGAGATTCTTGGGTAAGTTTGTGATTTTCTATTTGGATGACATCTTGATTTTTTAGTAAGACTAGAGAAGAACATTTGTTGCATATAAGACAAGTTTTGCAAAGGTTGGGAGAAGAGCAATTGTTGATAAACATTAAGAAGTGAAGTTTCATGGAGGAAGAATTGGTATATATGGGATTTGTGATATCAGTGGATGGATTGAAGATGGATGTTGAGAAGGTAAGAGCAATTGTTGAGTGGCCTACACCAGAAAGCATTGGAGAGGTAAGATATTTTCATGGATTGGCTAGTTTCTATCGAAAGTTCATTAGGATTTTTAGTTCTATTTGCAATCCTATGATAGAAACAATGAGATGAGATAGGAAGAATTTTAGGTGGACATCTGGAGTAGACCAAAGCTTTGAGTTGTTGAAAAAGAAGGTGACTGAGCAGCCTGTGTTGGCTTTACCAGACTTTAATAAGGTATTTCAAGTAGATTGTGATGTAAGTGGAAATGCAATTGGAGCAGTATTAAGTCAAGAAGGACGACCAATAGCTTATTTCAGTGAGAAGTTGAATGATGCAAGGAAAAGGTATTTAGTGTATGATCGAGAGTTCTATGCCATAGTTCAAGCTTTGAAGAAGTAGAGACATTCTAAGGAGTTTAGTTGTACGTAGATCATCAGGCTTTATAGTATTTGAACAGTCAAGGTAAGTTGAATTAGAAACACATGAGATGGGTGGAATTCTTGCAGAGTTATACTTTTGTTTTGAAACATAGGAGTGGGAAGTCAAATAGAGTTGTTGATGCTTTAAGTTGGAGAAGGAATTTTCTGGTAAAGATGAGAGTGGAGGTATTAGGCTTTGATGAATTGAAAAACTCATATGAGGAAGACCCAGATTTTGCAAAACCTTGGAGAGCTTGTAAACAACCAATCTTAGAGGATAAGAGTCAGTGGTTGGATTATTTCATTCAGGAGGATATGTTGTTTAGAGGGAATTAGTTGTGTATACCTCAAAGTTCAATGAGGGATAACTTGGTGAAAGAGAAACATAGTGGAGGCCACTTTGGAGTTGATAAAATAGTATCATTGGTAAGTGAGAATTACTTATGGCCTCAGATTCATAAGGATGTTAGGAAATTTGTGCAAAGTTGCAGAGTTTTTCAAGTTGCAAAAGGGAGTAGTCAGAATGTTAGATTATATAAGCTATTGACAATTCCAGAAAGACCTTGGGAGGATATCAGCATGGATTTCATACTTGATTTTCGAAGACACATAGAGGCAATGATTCTATATTTGTGGCGGTAGACAAATTTTCTAAAATGACACATTTCATACCTTGTAAGAAGACAACAGATGTAGTACATTTAGTAGACTTATTTTTCAGGGAAGTGGTCAGATTGCATGGATTACCTAGATTATTGTTTTAGACAGAGATACAAAGTTTGTTGGTTACTTTTGGAAGACACTTTGGCTGAAGAAAGATTTGAAGTTTAGTTCTACTTTTCAACCATAGACTGATGGATAGATAGAGGTAGTAATCAAGAGTTTGGGAAATTGGTTGAGATGTTTGATTGGAGATAAGATCAGAAGTTGGGATTTAGTCGTTGCTCAAGCAAAGTTTGCCTCCAATAATTCAGTGAACACGAGTACTAGAAAAATACATTTTGAGATTGCTACTAGAGTTCATCCTAGAAGTATATCAGAATTTTGAGACATCAATAAGGAGGATAAAAGAAGTTTTGAAGCAGAGGAATTTGCACAACATATGAAGAAAGTGCATACTCAAGTAAAGTAGTAGTTTGAATATATGAACCGAAAGTATAAGGAACGAGCAGATGAAAAGAGGAGACATAAGGAATTCAAATTTGAAGATGAAGTGATGGTGTATTTGAGAAAGGAAATATTTCCAATTGGCACATACAATAAGCTCAAGATGAGGAATTTTGGACCCTGTAATATTTTGAATAAATTTGATTCAGGAAATGCATATGAAGTAGAGTTACCAGATGGCATGGGTATATCACCTAAATTCAACGCATATCTACATCAGTACGATGAAGAAGAATTCAGTGAAGATAGTAAAACAAAATTGGAAGAACAACTTCCTAAACAACAATCAGATGAGATAGAAGAGATTTTGGATGTTAGAGATGGGAGGAAAAATCATGGAAGACAATACAAATAATATCTTGTGAAGTGGAAAGGTAGACCAGTGGAGGATTCTTCTTGGATTTCTCAGGTTGAGGTAGACCGTATTGATTTTTCTTTAGCCCTAGCAAAGTGAGGGACTCACTTTTCATTAATCCCGGATGTCTGATACAGGAGCATCCTTGGTTCTCGGCTATCTTGCATCAACCAAAAAAATATTTTCATTTAGTTTTGTTCTTGTTTAGTTCAAGTTGGAAGATTCGGTATTTCATCATGTTTGTTCACCAGACCTTGTGGATCTATGTTCTCATTGTGGACATGTTCATTTTACTAATTCCAAGATTTTAGTTAGATTGGATCTTTTTCTGGTAAGTTATCGATTTCGGATTAAGTGATTATTTTTGGAACTGGCCCCTAAATAATTTCAAACCTAATGGCTAGTTTGATCGATCATGGATCCTTGTGAAGTGTTTCGAATTGTTTCATGGAGTATCCCTGACCTTAATTTTATGTCCACACTTCATCATATGCACCTGTCATGGAGAAATTCAAATTTGAGGCCAAGCTGCTCATGCACACATTACATTTCCTTCATCAAAGATTGTAAAGATCTTTGGCCGACATGGATGTTTCTAGATCTGCGATATGATATAAAGCTTGTAATGGATCATTAGGATAGCAATCAATCAAGATCAAGTATATTAAGATGTATATAGAATTTGATATGTAATATTTTTGCTCGCACTAAGGAGCATGTATGTTGTACCAGGCCTGTGAGCTGAATCTGTAAGCCCAGATGTGGCTGACTGTATGTAATTGAATTTTTTGATAATGAGAAAGTTTGAATCTGCATTTGCCTCCATATTTTGTGTTGCTTCTATTATGTAACTCTAGTTGCACGGTCCGGGTAGTTCTCTTTGAGGACCCTCCTACCGTGACTGCACCAATGATTAATCTCATCCATTTGTTTGAATGGTTGTCTATAAAAGAAACTATTATGTCCCATTTTTACTTTAACAACCATTTTCTCTCCAACTTTCTACTTACTATTTGCAAGTTATTTACACAATTTGAACAACAAATCTGAGGGCAAAGTTTGCAAAAGGAGAAATAGGAGAGACAAGAGAAGGAATCAATTGCAATGGGGAGTGCTTTACTTTGAATTATTTCATTTTATCCCTCTTTGTTTGTATTCTCTTATTTTGGATGAGGTTTTTAACTTAGAGGTGTTTGGCTATCACTTTATCTAGGCTAGGATATTTTCCCCAATCTTACACATTCAAAACTCTATCATATGAAAAATAAAACACAATGACAGATAATTGTCATATGTTAAACCAAAGGGAAAAGAAAAAAAATTAATCATTCATTAAGAATATTATGGTAGACCTCTTTACAATGCACAATAAAGTCAAATGATAAAGGGACAAACCTATGGTAATGTTTTTTTATGTTTATGGATGAGTTTCAAAAGTAAATAATAGTCCACAAAGGAATACATTTCAAAATGGACATTTAAAGGTGAAGTACATTAGATATATACAATGCAATATCATAGGTACAATTAACAAGGTATGAATGAGCAAGAATTTTTTAGTAGATTATGGCATGAACCTTGAAGCAATAGTAGGAAAAACACCTCAAGATTTGAGTAAAACTATGGTCAACACTATCTTTTCCATTATGAATTTTATTCCCAATTTCATCCACGAAGAACTTCCTTGACCTATAGATCCTGTTGTTAGCCATAAATTTTATCCATGATTTCCATTTCTTTGATCCATGAATTCCATATCTTTGATCCATGAAGAACTTCCTTAGCCTGTAGATCCATGAATTCCATATCTTTGATTGTTTATTTCAAGATTGATGACCTTCATCAAGAATGAGCAGAACTAGGCTCTCTAAAAGTAGTTTTCCAATATGCTTAGCCTCTTCAGAAAGGCTCACATTTTTCTCACAAGTTAGGTATACAAAAAGATTGTATCCATTAACAAGCACACTTTTTCTTCTATGCCACTCACGAAGCATCACCAAATTTTTCAAATTTTTCCCATGATCTGGCTGCTCTTAGCTAGTTTTATAATCTCTTCATATTCATAGTTTGAATGAATTCCATTCCAAAAGTTTGTTGATATGTTTAACATGTAAACTGGAATATCAATACTCCACTTCTTGAACTCTCTTTCCCAAATGAAAATTATTTTTTTTGGAGCAATAATCAAAGGCTTGCTTCTAGGAAATAATTCCAGGTAGGTCTTTAGAAAAAATATTTCTCATGCTTCGGGCATAGGAAACAAAAAAATTATAATGAGAATTAAGTTTTCTTAAGACCTACTTGGAATTGTTTCTTAGAAGCGGGCATTTGATTATTGCTCCAATAAACATGCTTTTCCCTTGGGAAAGAGAGTTCAAGAAGTGGAGTATTAACATTCCAATTTACATCCTAAACAGATCAATGACATTTTGGAATGAAATTCATTCAAATTGTGAATATGAAGAGATTATAAAATTGGCTAAGAGAAACCAAATCATGGGAAAAAATTGAAAAATTTGAGGCATTTGGTAATGCTTCATGAGTGGCATAGAATAAAAAGTGTGCTTGTTATTGCCTACATTCTTTTTGTATACCTAACTTGTGAGACAAATGTGAGCCTTCCTGAAGAGGCTAAGCATATTGGAAAACCACTTTTAGAGAGCCTAGGTCTACTCATTCTTGATGAAGGTCATCAAGGTTGAAATAGCTGATTAAAGATATAGAATTCATGAAAAAAGGTGAATTCAAAATTGTAAATTATACTCTCAAGAACTCTTTTACAGAATAACTTCAAAGAGATTTTCAATTTTTTCTTGGGTAAGAACTCGAAGCTATCCTCAACACCTGGTGAAGTTATGGCTAACAACATGATCTACAGGTTGAAAAAGTTCTTCATGGATGAAATTGGGAATAAAATTCATAATGGAAAAGAGAGTCTTGACCACAGGTTTACTTAAATCTTGAGGTGACTATCCTACTATTGCTTCAAGGTTCATGACACAATCTACTAAAAACTTCTTGCTCATTCATACCTTGTTAATTGTACCTATGATATTACATTGTATATATCTAATGTACTTCACCTATAAATTTCCATATTGAAATACAATAATAAAGAGTAATACAAAATATATTTCATTCAATCGTAGTGTTTCAAAATAGTAGATCTTGTTTTACAACAGTGAATGGGTTGTAGTTATTACAACACCCTATGTTTTCCAATCTGTAGTTTTACAAAATAGTATTCATGTAATAAAAATTAATAAACAATAATAAAGAGTAATATAGAGTAATACAAAATATCTTTCATTCAACAATAGTGTTTCAAAATAGTAATACAAAATAAAACTCAAAGTTTCCATTTTTCATTTAACAAGTCTTTGCGGGTCCTAATCAGATTTAGTCTTTACATTTTTAGTCTTTACATTTGTGCCCTTATCCGAATGGCAAGGGCATCCTATGCCAAGCCACTGAATAACATTTTCATCATTTGTTGGAACTGGTGCGGGGTGGTCTAACAGTGTGTGGAGGGCATGATACATCTCCTGTATATCCTCTTTAATGTGTGGCTTGACAAAATGACCATGAAATTGCATTTCTTGGTCTACAAAATGAGGATCCTCATGTTGTAGGTCGTTGCTAAACATTTCTTTTACACACCTCATATCCAAGGATGATTCAATCAACGAGCGTGAAAAGATGCAACCAATGGGGTATACACCATGATCAACATCATATCTTTGGAATGCTTCCTCAAGTTGTATGTGATTTACCACATGTCTCCACACATACTTTGCACATAGAATGTGAACAATAGTACGGTTTGTGAGCAGGTCCATGGAGTTTGAGAGGAACCCGCATGCTACATTAGCCTCAAAATAGGGGAGTGTAGGTTCCATGGGCTCCAAAAATCTACTATTCTTATGAGTCGCATCCTCAACTGTCTAAAAATTGAATTTAAAGGTAGAATGTAGCCTCTTCGCAGTGAACAGATTATCATTGTTTTTCTAAGTTTCACTAGGAAGCTAGCTGATGTGAATCCTTGAGTTCAACATTTTCAGTTGTACTGTCAAAAAAAAGGGAAAAAGCGTCATTAATAGATAGCGTTGTGGGCATGTAGAAAAAGATATTATTTACTTGCAACTACTGATTCATCCACTACTTAATAAAATAAATAAATATCACAATACATTTATGAAAATAAAAAGGTCTTAGTTACATGAATACTGTTTTGTAAAACTATAGCTTGGAAAACACAAGGTGTTATGAAAACTACAACCCACTCACTGTTGTAAAATCATATCAAAGTGCAAAAAGAGAGAATCAATTCGGTGGAGACATGAAAGTCTTGTCTAAAACATATGAATTATGTAATCATAAATACACTTGTCGCAAATAACTTGTTAAAAGAAACATATAAATTATGTAATCATAAATACACTTGTTGCAAATAACTTATTAAAAGAAACATATGGATTGTATAAACATAAATACACTCTCAAAGTTGGGAAAAAAATAGTTGTAAAGGTACATGAAAGTATTCAATACATTTAAAACTCTATCCCTTTACCTGCAAGAAATCCGATAGAATCCCAAAAATATTTTTTATAAGAATTGTATGACATGCGAGTAATTAGAAAATATGAGGACGTACTAGAAAGTATGTAATGAAAAAGGAATCTGCTCTAAAAACACTTGGGAAGAAGCAAACCAAAGTGAATGAGATAGATAATGTATTGAATGAAAAGGTTTTTCTTGCTCATGAGAAGTGGAGGAAGGAGCATGTGTAGTATGTGCAAGGGGCAAATGGTAATGCAGAAGAGTTGTGCAAGCAAAGAAAGAGAAATATGATGCTATAAGAGGAGTTGAACAAATGAAGCCAAGCATTCTTGAAGTTAACAATTCCATGGAACAAATACAATTGGAAATGGATGATAAGGAAAATACAATACCAAATCTAAGCGTAGAAAAAGAGAATCAATTGGGTGAAGGCATGAAAGTCTTATCAGAAAAGGCAGACAAGTTCCCTAATGAGCTTTCCAATAGAAACATCTGCATACTCTAATGATAAAGACATTGCAAAAATAATAGTTGGAAATTATCAAAGTGGATCAAAACAGCTGAAGACTAAAATTAACCAATTAGAAAAGGAATTAAAATACAAGAAGAAGCCATCATGGTCAAAAGAAGAGGAGCTTAATGTTGTTCGGAGAGAGTTGCAATCTAAAAGACAAGAATTTGATAAAACAAAGATGGCAATGGAAGGTATTTTTGCACAACTGATAGGTCAAAAGTCAAAGGTGTTGTTGCACAACTGATAAAGGTCAAAAGTCAAAGGTGTTGTTGGACAACTGATAAAATTTTAAGATGCCACAATAATAGCTGCATTGGAGGTTGGTAGAGGAGGAAATTTTTGTAATGTGGTAGTGCATGAGCTTGTGGAAATTCAGATGCTAGAAAGGGGATTTTTTTCAACCAAGTGGTCTTCTTACAGGGAGAAGTCACAAGCGAGGAGGGAAAAAGGCTACAAATATGCAAGCTTGAAGCATTAACAATAGATGAACATCACAATAAATGTGTTCCTTAACTTTATGCCCATCAAAAGGCAATACAAGATTCATAAAAGCATCTATTGACATCCCACATTGTATTTTTCAACCTGCAATTATTCAGTGCATTTTCTTTTACCATCATATGACGATTTTGAAACCAAAATTTTAGTCCACCCAAGAGTTGTTATAAATTATGTAGGTGACTTTTATTAAATTATTAATGTCTAAAAAACATAAGAGTTTCATTACAACCATACTGTCTACGTATAATTGCAAGTTGGAAAACACTATGTGCTAGACAACCTACATCTTGCATACTCTTCCATAACCCTCTACACACATCAAACCAATTAGTTAGTCAACCCTCACATCCATCTGGTTACTTTTATGTATCCCCCACATCGCAACTCCACCCAAACTCTACACCCTTGAGAATTCAACAAGAATTGAGAAGTGAGTGAAGACCCTGTGTGTTTTATGTTGTAAAATTGCAACCAATTAAAGATGATTTCCTCATAACCCATAAGAGAAATATATACATATAAGTATTCAAAATCCACATGCAAGAGAATAGACAACATACCCATAAAAATATGACACAAGATATACTCTGGGAAAACCCTCAAGAGGGAAAGAAACCTAGCCTCCAAAAGCATCCATCTCTCATGTATTATTTAGCAATGAATATTACAATATATCTTCTAAGTCTCCATGAACACCATTGAAGCAAGAATCCCTCTCCAAAAAATTCATGTGAACAAGCATGCAACCACACATCCTATGCCATGCTTCAAACCCTCAAAAATGCTAACCAGAGCTAACATGCAAAATTGCATCTCTCGATAACTACCTTTGTGGTTGATTTTATAGAAGCAAGCTACTACAAAACCACTAAGTGGTATTACACAAAACCATGTGACTAAAACCATGAGATTACAAAACCATGTCCCCTTATTTAATACTAGGTACTTTATTTATTATTTTTCCCAATATTAAATAATTACATTTTTACAACTTAACTTATGTCCCAATGTTACATGCAACATAAAGTGGCCCCAAGAATAATTACATTAAATATATTATGCAAGGTGTACAAAACACCTTTTTCCTAACATTTTCCCACTTGTTGTATACATCTCATAAGGGGAACAAGTAACCTCAAAACATGGATGAAATGAACCATCCATATAGCTACATATACCATCATGAAATCAAAGTGCTCCATGTGCTCCATCAAGATACTTGCAACAAGAATCAAAGTGACCAAACATGAATTCTCTCATCCTTCATCATTCCAATGCACAAAGATAAGAAACCATCCAATAGAGAAGCCACACAATATGTCACAACGAAGCATAATTCATGCTCAACTGATATCCCAAACACAAACACTCAATCCAAAGGTATCAATATGCACCAGTAGTTGTCAAGATAGACAAACCCATAGCTGAAATAACACCCACAATAAGTGCCAATACATCCAATTGTCCATACCTCCAAGGTATAAAAAACATAGTAAACTCATGCCATAAACATATACACCCATATACTGCAATCATAAACTCCATGTGAAAAACCTGTCAAAGAATGGCATACACATCCAAGAGCTTCCACTGTATGGGTAATACAAATCTGAAAAATACCAAGGCATACCAAGTCTACCAATAGCATCATATAGAAAGTGTAAACTACATCATGTAGAACCAAGGATTCATACACAATGATATGCAAACCTGTGTATCAATAACCTGTAAGAAAAATCTCCTACATACACCTCTAAATGCCAACTGTGTCAAGTATGATCTTCTCCACAACACCCCAAAATAAAAGCCATAACAACACCCAAACATTCAATCACCAAGATCAAACATAACATATGTATCATGTAATCAACATGGATGTAAACCTCTCATAACCAAAGAAGATCAAACTAAATCCATTCCTAATGAAGGAAATAAGCCCAATACATCTCCTAAACTCAACATCAATGAATGTAATCACAATGCATAAGGGGATAAACATGCCAACACTCCTCAAATGAACCCTCCAAAACCATATATCTATAGCTCAAGATCCAAATGCATAAGAAGATAAAGCATAAACATAATGCACCTAAAAGTAACAATGAGCAATACCTCTCAAGTGAAACTACCGAGTAGACCAAGAGTGGGGAATGAGAATGCTCCTCCAAGACATCCAAGTCATCCTGAATCATCCAAGAAAACTCTCCTCATAGGTCCATATTGAACTCAAGTCCAACCAAGGTGTAGGCTCCTCGGACTTCCTACTAAAATATCATCAAGAGTAACCATCTCAACACATGTCTCTAACCATAAGAGAACTCGAGCCTCACCTATGTCTCCAAGTATCCATGAGTACCTGCAACCAACCAATCCATGCCAAACTCCAAATGTAACATAGCACCATCATGAATTAATCAAGCAAATGATCAATGTACCCAATATAAAGAGAACTACTATGATCAATGTCAAAGCTCCAATCATAAATCAAGAACATAAACATGACATCCATGATCTAATAATCTCCTTCTAGGAGATCTCATACAACAATGCATACATCTTGGTCTCAAGATAACAAGTACAATTCCAAAACTATAACATATAATCAAGAGCAAGCCATGACATAGTAACAAAACACTCTAAACCAAGAAAACATATGCAATCAATATGAATAAAACCATCCCCTGTCAATGAAACCAAAGATTCCAATGAACTATCACTGCATAAAAGAAGAAACCAAGAGTCCATCCATGACACCAACAATCACTACAAAAGAACATCCACCATCAAATGGTGAATCCACATTACTACCAGAAACTCCCACTAAACTATGATACCAAGTCACACATGGCATCGTGACAACGATCCTCTCCATGAATATCATCCAGGTCTACACACACAACTAAAATGTCAGTAACATAACAAGTAGATCCAAAATCTCCAAGCCAAGAATATACCTACAATCACCAAACCATCATAAACATATCCATCACTGTCAAAGGCTCCCACTGAAAAGTGTAATCAAGCTATCCATGACATCATGATAAACCACATGCTACAAGTCCCAAAAATAATTGTCTAGGTACTATAAGAAAAATCCATCCTCTCATCTCTAAGCACACATACCAATGTACAAATGACCAAAAACAAGGCCAACTGTCAAAGTGTGCAACAACAATGAATCAAAACCGATGAATAAAGATAATCCACAACCAAGTCATCTCACTGCAAGTAAATGGGTAGCTAATCCACAACCTACATGACTTGTAGATCCAATCACTGAAACATGCAAAATCATCATCACATCAACAAACTGCAAACTTAGATATCTAAGAGAATAACCATATAGACCAAAATGACTCAAACACAAAATCAACCTCTGATCTGATTTTCCAAACATGTCCATATTCAAATACCATAGTTAAGGAGCCAAACACACCACAAACACACCACCAAAGCACCAACAACTCAACCCAACTGTGTCCACATATCTGCATAATCATAGTCAACTATATAGATCTCATATCATGACTGTACCTTGTAATACCATCTCACCTCCTCAAAATAACAACAAAACTAGCAAACCAAGTGACTAAACCAAGCCACAAAAACTAAACATGCATCAACACTGAAATATCAATGGGCAAAGACAACCCATGTCCAGGTCACAAATGCAACATGTAATTATAAACTGCCTACAAAATTGCACAACTTGTAGATACAATAATGCAACATACAAATCCAACCATATACTAACAACCATGTAAAATGAGAGAATAATCTAAGATGTACTACTGAGCATACAATGAATCCAACATCAAATCTCCAAGATCCAATCATCCATAAACTCATAATATCACCATAGTCAAAGAAACTCATAAATAGCTCAGATAAATAAAATAACAAATAAACCATGTCAAAATATCTCCAAACCTGATCCACTATGTAGTGCTCTGAACAAGATTTTCGTCGACTATTCAAAGTCCAAAAACCGACTCTGTATGCACCGATATCACCTCTTGAAGCTAAAAAAAACACCTGACTTTGACCAAGAAAAAAATTATATAAAATATAAAATATTAGAAAATACCTAGCACCACAGTGTAGAGCTCCGAGTCACCTTTCCAACGAGTTCAAGAAGAGAAAAAACAGACAATCTGGGCGAAAGTTATGCCCCTCTGAAGTAAAACAACAATTTAAACTTGAGGCAAAACAAAATTTAGCCACCCCTGGTGGCTGGGCCGCACCACTCATCTGGGTGGCAGACCCGAAATAATTATAAAATATAATTAAATTTTCCATTTTGCATTAAAAAATGCATGGCTCCTTTTTTTAAAATACCGACGGAATTAATTTCAAATGGTAGACTATTTAAAATTAAAATTAAAATATTTTTAAAAACCCCAAAGAAGTGGCGGTTGGCAGGCCCAACCGGACTCTGTCAGACAAGGACCACCTGGCAGCTAAGCCGTCGGTGGTGGTACCCACCGGTAGGGCTGACCACCCTACGGTGCTGCAAGGGGTGGCAGTCCTTGCGGTACCCACAGGGTATGACTGACAAGCAGGGGGAGGGGGGGTCCGCCCCTCCCCAAAAAAAATAATATTTTTTTTTTTCAAAAAACTTTTCATCGCCCCCTCATTTTAAGCTTTTTTTTTAATTTAATTTTTGCATGGCGATTTTTTTTTTTAGTGACGTGAAAAACAATTTTTTTTTTTAAATATTATTTTGACGTTCATACAAATAGAGGGGTATGTGCAATTTTTTTTTGCAATTTTTCACAGTAATAAAAATAGGTCAAATTATATATCACTTTTCGTTTCTCGACCAACCCAGATCCAACCGTGAGGTCTATTTTGGGCCTGGAGATCATTTGTAAAATTTCTCCCACAAAACCCCTACTTGAATGCAAAACCAAGAAACCCATTTCACCCAAAATTTCTCACACCCCAAATCTGCAAACAACCCATCAAAACAACAAACCCAAAACCCTCATATCTGCAATAAACAACCTACAAAACCCTTATATCTTGCCATGTCTTTGATTCTCACATGCAATGTATAGATTCAAACTTAAACCAATTTTTTCTCAACCAAGGGTTATACAACAACAACCAAAGCTTTGATACCATTTGTTGTAAACTTGCAGCCAATTAAAGACAATTTCCTCATAACCCATAAGAGAAATCTATACATCTAAGTATTCAAAATCCACATGCAAGAGAATAGACAACATACCCATAAAAATTTGACACAAGATATACCCTGAGAAAACCCTCAAGAGGGAAAAAAACCCAACCTCCAAAAGCATCCATCTCTCATGTATTATTTAGCAATAAATATTACAATACATTTTCTAAGTCTCCATGAACACCATTGAAGCAACAAGCCCTCTCCAAGTAATCCATGCAAACAAGCATGCAACCACACATCTTGTGTCATGCTCCAAACCCTCAAAAATGCTAACCAGAGCTAACATGCAAAATTGCATCTCTCAATAACTACTTTTGTGGTTGCTTTTATAGAAGCAAGCTCCTACAAAACCACTAAGTGGTATTACACAAAACCATGTGACTAAAACCATGTCCCCTTATTTAATATTGGGTACTTTATTTATTTATTTTCCCCAATATTAAATAATTACTTTTTTACAACTTAAGTTATGTCCCAATGTTACATGCAACATAAAGTGGCCCCAAGAATAATCACATTAAATATATTATGCAAGGTGTACAACACACCTTTTTCCTAACATTTTGCAACCTACAACTATTATGTGCATTTTCTATTCCAAATATATGGAGATATTCAAATGCAATGTTTACTCAAACCAAGGTTTGTTATAAAATATGAAGGTAAACTTCAATTTACATTTTTTTGTTACAATCTATAGAATAGGAATTGAGAAGTGAGTCACAATCCACCGTGTTTTCCAGTCTGCAATACGAAGATGGACTTAAATACATTGTTATAGTGTACACAACATAAAGTGCTCATTACAGCAAGTCATTTCATTGTCATACGGATTATTTATGTTTACGCATTTATCAAACATCCAACTATACGTTTGAAGACCATAATTGATTAGAATTTATATATGCTTGGAGGTGTGTATGATCTTTCGTAGTGGGATGTGGTATTCAAGATCTAAATTTTAATCAAGCAAGAAAAACCATAAAACTACCTAAAACCATGGATCAAGATGAGCCTAACACATCCTCCATCTTCCATCTCATACCTCAACATATTTTTGACTTTCTCCAACTCATACAATTGAAACTTATACCCAACTCATATCACCCTCCATGTCATCCTTTTCCTCCATTGACAAGGGAAACCAAAATGTCTTCCATGTTCAACCAACACCTATCCATCCTATTTCACCACAGGAACACCAAAAGTCACCCTGAAAGGAATACAATACCTGATCCAAAATCCTATTTCACAAAATGGTAGTCCTAGTCTTCTAGTTCCACCCACTTTCACCTCATCCATCTCATATTTATCCAGCTTATCCATTTTATGTTTTTCCGCCTTCATAGCACCTATATAAAGTCAACCATGTCACTCACTTGACCTCATTGATCAAAAGGATGACATTATAGATCCCCCTTTATTTGAAGATCAAAGTACTCCCTCTCATGATCCTAGTCCATCTCATCATTCCATTCCATGTCATGATGCCATACCATGTCATGATCCAAGTCTGCCAACTCCATACCATAATCATAGTGTATAAATTCATTCAATAAATATTTCCATCCATTCAATAAAGTCAAGACCCCCATGGTATAAGAATTTCCCTCACATCACATGATAATCCTAAACTTTTGCAAGATCCCATTCATGAACCACAAACATATAAGCTTGGTTCATCCAAGTTTATAAAATCTATTTTTCTCCTACAATACCACACACCTTCATGAGTTCCATTTACCTGAACACCTTAATATTAAAATACATCTAAATTCTTATGGCCTTGGCTACATACCTCCTCAAGACATTGGTAGCTCTTTCAAATACAAAAATACTCCCTTTAGATCAATACGTCCACCTCCTCCATCATCTTTTCCATCTATTTTTGGACCCTATCCATCAACCCTTCCATCCATCATGGACCCATATGTTCATAATGCATATCCTTACGTGCCCTTTCTAGAACAAAAAAGGCGCATACTCTTGAATTCCTTCCAACACCTTCCACTTCAAAATCCTCTTTTTTCATAAAATCCCTCTATGGCCTATCCAAGCAATTGGGATACCAAACAAGAAATGCATAAATTGAAGAATCCACAAAAACCTAAATATCATCATGTCTCACTAAAAATACATGCCAAAATAAAGAAAAATATGCTCCAAAATCAAAATCAAAACACTTCCAAGAAAATGGAAGGTGCCAATTAAGAAAAAATGAAAAGACTATAAAGAAAAATGAAAAGTGAAAACAATGTGGGTTCCAAAGAAAGCAAAAAAATCCATGCATTCAAATAAAAAATCAAAATTGGTAATCCCAACTTGCTAATCCAAAAGACTCCATTATTCCACCATCATCTATTCCTCCATTATTCATCCTCCAAATCCATTTTTAGTCCTTATATGCCAACCCACTCTCAATCCTTCAACTTTCACCACCCTTCAATGTGTGTGCCAATGTTGTTCTTGCCCACTTTCTCTCATAACGACACCATTTCGTACTCTCATTCCATAGCTTTAATCCAATCCTTTGCACGAATCCTTAACCCCCTTCTGCCTACCCATATCCATTCCATTATCTTTACCAATTTTCCTACCAACATCTTTAAGTGGGAACATGTTAGCCATGGTCTATAAGAAACATTTAGTCAATGGGGTACTATCTTCCACAAAGAGACACTTGAGTCCTCCATTCATATCCATACACCTTCATCAACTTACATTTCCATGGCCATTCATATCCACTAGATTTCACATCCATCCATGTAGCCTTGCTTTTACACTTGGGGGCAAGAATTCTCCATTCATACAATACATTATTGATTATCCTATTTTCACTTAGCCATCATATTCCCTCATTTATATTCCATGCTATAAACTTTATCCATCCACCTTCCTTTGATCTTGCATAAAGTATTGGGGAAAAATAGCAAGAACAAGTATCTAATGTATGCTTTATACCATGTGTGTCTTCCATCCTCCATATCACTTGTCATCCATCTCATATTTCCTTTCATATCCATTTATCTTACATATCCATGTCATATTGTTATAACCTATCATACCTCTTACCATGGGGGAATGTTATTACTTTGACATGTCAGCTTTGGAGCTCTCAATAGATCCTATATTTCTCCTTTGTATAAGAGAAAACATTTTGGGTTCCCTTGTCATTGGTTCCCTCCACCCATAACATTCCATATCTTGATCCATCTATCTTCATCCTCCATATAGGTTGTATCCTTACATGTCCTATCATTAACCCATATCATTGATTCTTATCCATCCATATCTCCATTGGTTTTCAGCTTGACTAAGGAATAAGATCTTGTTTATCATTATCATTTAAATTATTATTTATCATTGGATTATCATTGTTATGAGAAACACATTTAAACAAACCATAAACTCTTTAACATTCTAAAAGATTGGTCTTTACTGAATCACAACCCACTGTGTTTTTCATCCTGCAACTATTTTGTGCACTGGTCCTTATCATATGCATTAGCATTTTCATTTTTCATTATCATGATCTTGCATATTTATAATTTTCATATTGCATGCATGACAGCTTGTGCTTTATCTTAACTCTTGTCTCTTGTCTTCATCAATATTATTATCTTTTTATATCTTTTCTTTTCTTGTCACATTCTGAGGAAGCTTGAGGATCTCTACACCTTGTTGTGTACAAAGGAGAGTGAGGAATTGGGAATGAGTCTTTTTTATGTGTGTGTATCATGTCAGTCTATCCTATGATGATTACAAAAAAACATAACTAATAAAAAAGGGGGATTCGTTCCACTCTATGATGAAATAAATGATCACTTCATATCCTTTCAATTCCATTCATTTCCATATCCATGCTTTCATATCCTTTCCTCCCATATCAAATATATTTCATAAGCCATTTATATTATTTCCTTGCATCACATCAATACATTCTTTCTTCTTTGGATCCACCTAGGTCATTCATATTTCTAAATATTGCACATCATTTTCTATCTACAACTCAAAAATGATCACTTCATATCCTTTCCATTCCATTCATTTCCATATGTAGCCTTTCATATCCTTTCCTCCCATATCAAATACTTTTCATAACCCATTTATATTCTTTGCTTGCATCTAATCAATGTGTCACATTCCTTTCTTCTTTGCATCCACCTAAGTCATTCATATTTCTAAATCTTGCATATCATTATCTATCTACAACTCAAACATACCTTCATTTGTCATAATATTGACACCATACCATATGAAGATCAATATCAAGGAAATATCAAGGTTATGCAATCAAAGACCGAGGGAAACAACCATATCAAGAGTCAATGTTCAATGTGATTTTTTTTCATTTCATGCATGCATTATCTTCTAGCTCTCAGACACAATTGAGGTTTACAATTGGTGTTTACAGATCTCAAGTGTTAAGATGTTCATACAAAAGTCTGAAATATGTCTCTTCTTGCTTGAAAAGTGTTACAAAAGTGTTCTCAGTTGTTGTGACTGACAAATGTATGAGTTACAATGTTGTGTTCTACTTGTATACTTCAAACAAAACACATTCATTATGTATACTTCAACATTTTTCATACATGTCTATGTTGATGTTGTTTGTCATTGATGTCAAAGGCAAATGGATTTGATAATGCAAAAGGTGTTTGATGCCAACTACATGCAGAGTGAGTTGCTTCATTATGTTGTCATGGATTGGTTTCAAAGAGATTATTCATTCATTTGGTGATCTACAGCCAAAGTGATTGTTGACATTCATGTCAAATTCCTTATTGTTCATTCATTACTTGTTCGCATGGTGTTGGTGCAAAAGGTGTTGATAGTTGTTGCAAAAGTTTGACAGAGTTGTTTCATGAAAAAGTCAGAGGTATTGAACAATTACTCATTGCACACTCATCATTCACATTTTACTCTTGATGGCTAATACATTTTGATGTCGTGACTCGAAGGTATTCAGTGGATAGGTTTTTGGTATAAAGACATGATTGGTGTTTGTTGATGAGATCTTCATGCTTCTACAAGGATCTAAACCAATGTCAAAAGAATAATATTTTGCATCAAAGGTTAATGGTCAGAATCAATGGTTACAGATCAATTACATGTTTTCAAGACCATTGAGTTTGTTTGAATTTGTTTTGGGTTCTTTCATTGCTTACAAATTTGTTCTTAAACCCTATATGAGGTTCATTATGTAAAGTTTGTAATAGGTTTACTTTTTGTTATATTTGGTTGGTGACTTACTATAACCGGTGGAAAGGAACTACCTTTAGTTGTGTCTTGAGGGTTTGAAACTCATCAAAAACCAACCCTACTCCTTGGCTTAACCGGCTTAGCAAGTCAATAACTTATGTAATATCGCCCCTACTACTTACTCCAAAAGTCTATCAAGGCACTTGTAAATGCAACCTTTGATAAAATTTGATTTTATATAATGCTTTGATGGATGTTCATGCCCCTTTTATTGTCATATGTCTCTATCTTATGACTTCTCATCGCAATTTCATTTTCGCTAAGGCTACCTATCATATAAAAAACCTCTCTATATGCTTCATGACACTATCATTCTCAAAACCATTATTTTATGTTTGTGTTGCAGTATTCCTCTATCTCCTTCCTTCTTTATACTCTATCATTTCACTCTTCAACATTAGCATACCTATCCATTCATACCATTGTATCATATCAGGCCTTTGCATTGCTTCCTATTTGGCTTTCAACACTACCGATAACATGTTATCTTTGATAGTTGAATGATTATCCTTGATCATGGTGGTAATCCTTTTGGAATGACTGTCCCATGCTTACATTTAATTTTCTCCTTTTTTGTCCTTAAGAAAGGTGAATTTCATGTTGATTTTGAGAGCCAACCATTATGATTTTGTTGTATCTTAACTCTTCTTTGAAAACCTCACCTAACACCTTCTCAAACTCTACCCTAGATTCCTTTGTAGGGATTGATAACACCATTATTTGACTGCTACTGCTATTATTCTAGAAAAATTATATTTTCAATAGTCATAAAACAACATTATCATATGTCTAACTTTCCATTTTCATACTTTGATATTGCAGTCATTTACTCTTTTCATCTTATTGACCATACACCTTTGATGATGAAGAGTGCTTCTAATGACTGTCCTTAAGGTTGTTACTCAGTCAATCATTTCTTTTTGTTATGTTCACCTTTAGGATAATATTGTCCTTGAATTTATTATCTAATAAAATTTTGTGCTTTTGACTACCATAATGAATTTCATTGATAGGACTACCCTAGGAAGAAAGGCATGTCCTCTTTTCATGATTGTCATCATAAGGGACTATCATAGATTGTCAAAGGTTTCCTTTAATAACTTTTTCCTTTTTGTCTTTATGATGACTATTTATTACATACCACTGTCATAGGTTTGATCTACCTTCTACTTCACCATAAATCTTGGTTGCTTCATGAATTTATCACTATCCAAGATTGATTCATGCCCCTTCTCATATATTAGATTGTTGTTATAACCATCTCTCTGTAACCCATTAAAGCAATCACTAGTTTTTAGTTTGTGTATCTTCATATGCTTGTCCAAAAGTCTCAATCTCAGTAATATAGGATTCTCCTTATTCACTTTTAACCTTCAAAGCTTTGGCAACTACCCATTATCATGATGACTAATCTATGCTTGAGTGTAATTAAATTGCCTTTTAAGGGGTACCTGATTGAGTTCATGTGATTAGATTTTTGGACTGTCATTAATAGGTTTAATATGTTCAATATTTTACTATTATGCTTTGATAGATTTTTTCAAGCATGCTAGCTTGTTCAAAAGCACCTGTTTTAGGCTTTTATTTATAGCAGCAAGGCACTCAACTATTTGATTAAATTCTTTGGTAGACATGTATGAAAAATATGGTAGCATAGACAAGGCAATGAATTGTTTCATAAAATGCCTCAAAGAAATGTGATCTCATGGTGATTGAATGCCATGACAATCCATATAGCAGCAAGATGGAAATATGGAATTTCATGGCATTCTATCACCACATGACCACATTTCTTTCAGGTATTTTATCAAACAGTTCACTGCCTTGTCTATGATGTTGCTTACTATTATGCTTTGATAGATTTTTTGCAAGCATGTGTAGCTTGTTCAAAACAACCTATTTTAGGATTTTAGTCATAGAAACAAGGAAGTGAACTATTTGATAGAATGCTTTGGTAGACATGGATGAAAAATCTGGTAGCATAGTGAACTGTTTGATAAAATGCCTCAAAGAAATGTGGTATCATGGAATTCCATCACCATGATACCACATTTATTTGATGCATTTTATCAAACAGTTCACTATGCTACCAGATTTTTCATACATGTCTACCAAAGCATTCTATCAAATAGTTCATTGCCTTGCTGCTATGGCTAAAAGCCTAAAACATGTTCTTTTGAACAAGCTACACATGCTTGCAAAAAATCTATCAAAGCATAATAGTAAATATGGATTGTTGAAAAAATCTATCAAAGAATAATTCGAAATATGGATTGTCATTGCATTCCAACACCATGGTCTTGGAATGCCATGACAAGCCATAGACAAGCAATAGAAACAGTTCATTGCCTAGTCTATGGTTGTCATGGAATTCTAATCACCATGGTGTTGCAATGCCATGATAATCCATATTTACTATTATTCTTTGATAGTAAACACCCAATGTTTTCCAACAAGCATATACATGCACAATATGATTGCAAGTTGGAAAAAACAGTGTGAGGTGAGTATATGTCTTCCAAAACACAATGGCAACCCATAGATAAGAAATCATACATAAAAAAAATTCATTTCCTTATGTATGGCTTGTCATGGCATTCCAATCACCATGGTGTTGAAATGCCATGAAAATCCATATTTACTATTATGCATTGATAGTAAACACCCAATATTTTCCAATAAGCATATACATGCATAGTATGATTGCAAGTTGGAAAACACACTGTGAGGTGAATATATGTCTGCCAAAACACAATGGTAAACCATATATAATAAATCATACATAGAAATAGTTCATTTCATTGTTTATGGCTTGTCATGGCATTCCAATCACCATGGTGTTGCAATTCCATGACAATTCATATTTACTATTATGCTTTGATAGTAAACACTCAATATTTTCCAACAAGCATATACATGCATAGTATGATTGCAAGTTGGAAAACAAACTGTGAGGTGAGTATATGTCTACCAAAATAAAATGGAAACCCATATATAATGAATCATACATAGAAACAATTCATTTCCTTGTCTATGGATTGTCATGGCATTCCAACCCAAATTGTGTTGGAATGCCATGAAAATCCAGATTCACTATTATGCTTTGATAGTAAACACACAATGTTTTCCAAAAACTATATTAATGGATAGTGTGATTGCAAGTTGGAAAACATAGTGTGAGGTGAGTATATGTCTACTAAAACACAATGGCATGCCATAGATAAACAATCATACATATAAATAGTTCATTTCCTTATCTATGGCTTGTTATGTCATTCCAATCACCATGGTGTTGGAATCCCATGACAAACCAAATCTACTACTATGCTTTGATAGTAAACACACAATGTTTTCCAACAACCATATACATGCATTCTATGATTGCAAGTTGGAAAACACAGTGTGAGGTGAGTATATGTTTTCCAAAACACAATGGCAAGCCATAGATAAGCAATCATACTTACAAATAGTTCATTTCCTTGTCTATGGATTGTCATGGCATCCCAATCACCATGAAACCACATTTCTTTGAGGCATTTTCAAACTATTCATTGCCTTGTCTATGTTGTCGCTTACTATTATGCTTACTAATATGCTTTCATAGACAAGGCAGTGAACTATTTGAAAAATGCCTCAAACAAATGTGGTATCTTGGAATGCCATGACAAACAAATGCAATTGGTAGCTGCAATTATCACTCTAGTATGAATGAATTAATATCTTTGAGAATTTCATAGGTGGAGTTCCCATTAGTTGTGGGTATAGTTTTAGAATATATTGTTGATACATCTACTGAAGATGAAAATATATATCTGCGATCCAAACTACATTGCTTGTTAAATAAGGTGTTTCCCATTTTCTAACAAAATTTGGTTAGGGGGTCTCCATATGCAAATATCACTCTAATTACCAACATATATCTACAATTATCACTCTAACTATCTACAATTATTTTGGAAAAAAAATTGGGAGATGAGTATGTTTGCCAAAACATAGTGGCAAGCCATAGATAAGCAATCATACATAGAAACAATTCATTTCATTGTCTATTGCTTGGCATGGAATTCCATTGACCATGAGACCACATTTCTTTCAACCATTTTTCCAAATAGTTCATTGCCTTGTCTATGTTGTTGCTTACTATTATGCTTTCATAGACAAGGCAGTGAACTATTTCAAAAAATACCTCAAACAAATGTTGTCTCATGGAATGCCGTGACAAAAAAATATAATTGATAGCTACAATTATCACTCTAGAATGAAGAAATTAATATATTTGAGAATAGTACTTGGTTGCACAGGTGGAGTTCCCTATAGTTGTGGATATAGTTATTACCTTAGCAATGTGAAGTAACTACATAACTGCTTTTAGGTTGACTATGTAAAAAAACTATATTGTAATTTAAATTTTGTCATCTATCTATGAGCATCTACTTATTAGTTATGCAATGTGAAGTAAAGCTTTCAATTTGAAAGATGTGGAATGCAATGAAATGGAAAACATTGGGTGTTTATAAAATTGCAACCCGCATCACAACATACCCAAACCCTCGTGGTTTTTAAGCCTGTATATGCACGTGTGCATTACAAATAGAAAAAACAGTGATTTCTTGCCATTATCGTCGATAATGAGTAAACTTGTTGAAAGTGGTGAAACGCAGAGTGTTAACAGTTCCTGGAAAACAATGGGTGTTTATAAAATGATGCCTTTAATTACATTCCTAAGGTCTAAATAACAAAATCTTTTAAAGATATTCATATTCTTTTGTAATATTCTAAGATGAAAAACATTGGGTTTTACAAAAACTTAAAGTTTGAAAACAGTTTACAAACAAAAACCCTCATGATGTTTTAAAACCCTTTACAAATAACAACCCAAATGATTAGAAACCCCTCAAATCACTTTAGATGTTTTTTTTGTCTCCCCTTTCTCTCCAACCTTTCACTTGAAACTCCATTCTCCAACCTTTCACTTTCAACCTGCAGCATGAAAGAGTAGAAAACACAGTGTTAAAGGTTGTTGGAAAGCAAGGGATGTTTATAAAATGGTCTGCATTTCATTGCATTCCTACGGTTTTAATAACAAAATATTTTGAAGACATTCATATTATTTTCTAAGATTCTAGGTTCTCAAAAAACTAAGAAACCTGCAACCCACAACAACAATGAACCTATATACATACAAAAATGCATGAAACCATACACCTTTACATACAGTCGGTTAGAAACTCCTCACCTCAAGTCGGTTGGTTGTCTCCCCCTCCTGCAATGCACCCTTGCTCTCCAACGTTTCAATTTCAACTTGTAGAATGAGAAAACCCAGAACACAACATGTTTTCCAAGTGTTTTCCGAGAACAACACTTGTTACAATTTAAATGACAT
>CM021101.1:391336743-391406925 GCA_007115665.2 Sequoiadendron giganteum | reverse complement strand
TAATAGGTCTTTAGATGAAAACCAAAAGGTGCTTATTGACCATGAAAAAGTAAAATATAAAGGACGTATCCAAAGGTGAAAACCTCTTTGAGGCACTCAAGGATGGAGGATTGGACAGTCTCCCTATAGACCAAGAGAGATCATCTTTTCTTATAGAAGAAACAAAAGAAGTGAACATTGGAATGCCAGATAATTCTAGAATCATACAGTTGGTAGCATCATTGAACACCAAGGAAAAGCTTGAGTCCACAACATTCTTTTCAGAAAAGAAAGCTAATTTTACTTGGTCGTATGCTGATATGCCTAGATTGGATCTCGAACTGGTTCTATATCACTTACCACTATTACCAAATACCAAACCATATAAATAGAAGCTAAGGAAAATGCACCCCTAGATTGCACTCTTGGTCAAGGTGAAATTGAAGAAACTCCTAGATGTTGGATTCATTCATTCAATGATTACGCAGATTGGATATCAAACTTTGTTCCTATCACCAAACCAAATGGTCAAATCAGAGTTTGCATGGATTTCAGAGATCTCAACAAAGCTTGTCCTAAAGATGATTTTCCTTTACCAAACATTGACATCATAATAGACCTTACTGCTGGTTATGAAATGCTATCACTGATGGATGAATTCTCGGGTTATAACCAGATAAGAATTGATACTGAGGATCAACTGAAGACAACCTTCACATGTGCCTGGGGAACTTTCTGTTGGAATGTGATGCCATTTGGACTAAAAAATGTCAGAGCTACATACCAGAGGGCTATGACTACTATTTTTCATGACTACATGCATGTTCTTATGGAAGGTTATGTTGATGACCTTATGTCTAAATCTCTAGAGTGAAGTGGACACTTAGTAGTATTGGACAAGATTTTCACACGACAAGAAAAGTACCAACTTAGACTAAATCCAAAGAAATGTGTTTTCAGGGTCCAATCAGGAAAGCTTCTTGGATATATTGTCTCACGCAGAGGAATAGAAGTCGATCCCACAAAATTCAAAGCTATTTTGGAAATGCCACCACCAACCATCAGTGAGTTGAGGATATTACAAGGAAGACTACAATCAATCCACAAGTTCATTGCTCAACTAGTTGACAAGATCCATCCATTTCAACATCTGCCAAGGAAAATCATTCCCTTCAATTGGATAGAAAAGTGTCAAGAAGCATTTGATTGGATCAAGAATTACCTACTAACCCCACCAATTTGTATGCCTCCAATTGATGGAAGACATTTGATATTATATGTGATAACAACTACATCAACACTGGGGGCATTGCTAGCTCATAATGACAACAATGGCAAAGAACGAGAAATCTACTACATTAGTCACACTTTGGTTGGATATGAGTTAAACTATAGCCCTATTGAATGAGCATGTCTAATAGTGGTATTTTCAGCACAAAATTTGAGACATTACATGTTGAATCACAAGACAAAATTGATCGCCAAAATTGATCCTCTAAAATATCTCCTTAGCAAAACGGCTCTGATAGGAAGACTAGCTAAGTGGGTTATGATCTTGAGTGAATATGACATTGAGTATGTTGAACAAAAAGCAATAAAATGACAAGTGATAGAAAATCAACTTGCAGATGCACTAGTCAAGGAAGATTATCCTTTGATATTCAATTTTTCAGATGAATCAATCTTTGTTATAAACACACCAACAACATGGAAATTGTACTTCGATGGATCCTACACAAGTCATGGTTCATGAGCTAGAATTTTATTCATCACACCTCAAGGAGATTCCATTCCCAAGTCATTCTGAATAGCATTCCCATGCACTGATAACATAGCAGAGTATGAAGCATTGTTGATAGGACTCCAAATATAAATAAAATGGAAAATCAAGGATCTTCAAGCCTACGGTGATTCTCAATTAGTGATTAAGAAGGTTAATGATGATTATGACACCAAGGATGAGAAATTGATGCCCTACAAATGCATGGTGGATAGTTTCAGATTGTACTTTGATATCGTCTCTTTTGAACAGATCTCGAGAATCAAGAATAAAGCATCTGATGTGATGGCTATGATTGGATCTCTCTTGGACATTCCCAACAATGCATCACAATATGAATTCTTGGTAGAACAACTGTTGGTCCTTGTGTTCGACGTCCCTGAAATTGAACTTGTGTGTGAGCTTGTTGGTCTCAACTCTCCCTAGTATAAAGACATCTATGCTTATTTACATGACCAAATTATCCCTCCAGAATTGTCCCTCAACCAATGTAAAACCTTTATTCGACAAGCATCCAAATATGCCATCATTGAAGACACCCTTTATCATCATAGCCTAGATAATACCCTCCTTTGATGTCTCAACTCAAATGAAGCACAAACAACCTTACAAGAGGTACACCACGGTATATGTGGAGCTCACTCTGTTGGTCCTACCTTATCCAGAAAGCTCCTGAGGATGGGATATTATTGGCCTAAAATGGAGCATGATGCCTATCATTTTGTGAAGAAATGTCACCAATGTCAGATTCATGGAGATCTTATACATGCACCAGCTCAAGAATTGCAACCGCTTACTTCGCCATGGCCATTTTCTCAATGGGGACTTGACCTCATAGGAAAGATCCATCCCACATCTACTAATGGGCATAAAGTTATCCTTATCGCTATTGAGTACTTTACAAAATGGATTGAAGCAGTTCCATTGACTTACATCACCGAAAAGTAGATAGCCAAATTTATCCTGAATTACATCATTTGTCATTATGATATCCCACAATCCATCATTATAGATGATGGTCGCCCTTTAAAAACTAGGATGTTTGTGAGCTTTGTGAAAGGTTTCATATCCAAGATCATTTTTCCACCCCATATTACCCCTAAGGCAATGGTCAAGTCAAGGCATCTAATAAGACTATCCTAAAAATCCTAAAGAATTCTGTCAATAATGTTGGTCATGACTCACACGTATAACTTAATCTTGCCTTATGGGCCTACTTCACCAGTATTCACACCCCTAAAAGAGCCACACCATATTCCCTTGTCTATGGATCTAAAGCAATACTTCCTATACAGGTCGAGTTACCATCCCTACGAGTCTCTATGTAAGGCTCGATTGATCAGGAAGAATACCGTGTATCCCATCTACATGAGCTAGAGTTACTGGATGAGAAGAGACAAAATATTTTGAAACATTTGCAAGCATATCAAAATCGCCTTCAACAAAATTACAATAAGAAGGTTTGTCCTAGAAGTTTTGACATTGGTGACTTATCCCTGAAGGAAAATCTGAAGAATCAAGCAGAACGAGAAAAACCTGGGAAGTTTGAGCCTAATTGGTTGGTTTTGTATATTGTCACAACAACATATGGATTCAGTGCTTATCAACTTTCTACTCTTGAAGGAGAACCATTTCTTGAACTTATCAATAGCATGCACCTTCACAAGTACTACTCTTGATTCTCAAAGTATCCCTTAAAAATTAAAAAATACAAAAAAAAAATTAAAAATTAAAAAAATAGTCACCATGATGAAAACCTGGCAAATAGGCATCTTGGTGACAGCAAAAAAATGAAAAAAATGAAAAAAAAATAAAAAATAGTAAAGAGAAACAATTCATTCAACAGTGAAAACCACTTTGATGGCACTTTGGATATGTACCATGGTGAAAACATGGCAAACAAGCACCATGTGTAGTCAGTCTATGATCCTCCATCTACTGTCATTCTACCTAGTCTTTCGTCCACCACTCATCCATTCAATCATATCATCCATAATAAAGCTTCGTCATCCTTTTCATGGCCTGAGAACCACCAAAATCTAGCATCCCTTTTTCCTTCAAGACCATCCTTTTGCATTCACCGCTACCCCTCGTACATAATAAATTGGTCCTATACTTGATTGGGGGAAATTCCTTAACTTACGTCTTCATGGGAAAATAACACATGGTATCAGCCCTTAGAAAACATTCAAAATCCAAAAAAAAAGTCATAAAACCTTCAAAATCCAAAAAAATCATAAAATCGTCAAAATCAGAAAAAAATCAGAAAACATCAAAATCCAAAAAAATCATAAAATATCAAAATCCCAAAAACATCAGAAAACTTCAAATCTTTCAAAAACAGAGTCTGAGTCTGAGTCAGTTTATGTTAGAGTTGTCAAACTACGTTGTCTTTGTACATTTGCTACGTAGGCAAGGCTCATCTTAAATGGCCCCCAAGACATTAGGTCAATCCTTTTACGTTTGTCCAAATAAAATCATGACTCAGTCTTTTGTCAAATAAAACAAAGTCAAGTCATGTCAAACTAAGAGGTCTCTACATGTATAATGTAGGCAAGGCCATCAATTGATGAGCCCCTAAGGCCACCTAGGTCAGTCCTTTAGGGTTTGTCAAGTCCAGTCTTGTTCTTGGTCCATGAGAAATCATCATTCAAACCAAATCACAAATCAATAGACAAATATAACCAATAAATTTTTGAATCTTCAATCGATCAATCATCTTATCATCAATCAATCAATCAGATCATTTGTCTTATATCGGAATGGGGCATTATGTCATCTATCTCATCCAGTCTTATCACTTGTGTTTTATCAAGATGCATCCTTCCCGATATTAGACTTTGTCAATTTGGTCATTCACCTTAAGTAGGATGTGTCTTTCTTGCAGTTAGGTGTCTCATCAACGCTTGTCACTTGGTCAACTTTATTAGATGTGTTCCTTGCCTTAAACAGGATATGTCTTTCCTGAAATTAGGTTTCATCACATCGTTTGGTCAACCTTATCAATCAATCTTTTTCAAACAATCAATCAATCTCGTCAATCTCGGTAAATCAATCTTGCATTAATCAAGACGCGTCCTTCCTGAAACTAGGCATTATCATTATTAATCAACCTTGTCAATCTTATCAACCAATTTTTGTCAAAATCAATCATTCTCGTCAATCTCGGCCAATCAATCTTGCCTTAATTAGGATGTGTCCTTCCTGAAGTCTGGCACAATCAATCAAATCAATTGGTCAACCTTTTTCAACATATAATAAATTCTTGTCAATCTATCAATCAATCCTTGTCAACCTATCAATCAAACTTGGTCATCTTGGTCAACCTAATCAATCACATCAAACAATCTTATCTATATCATTATTGCCAACCATTGTCTCTTTGGCAAACACTTTGTTGGTCTGAATTTTTCTTATCCTATTTTTTGATTGGTTTTGGGTCATGTTACTAGTTACCTCGAGGGTGTCTTATTAAAGGATTTTGAGGAATGATGATGGATCATGACCTCTTTTCTTTTCATGTTGTGTGTGGTTTGTCTTGGTGAAAATAATGGGATAATTGGGTCCTTAGTATGAGTCGAGGTATTCCTTGTCTTTTGGCTTCACATTTTGAATGCTTTTCTCTCACAAATGGTCACCTTGCATACCTTGGTCTATGCAATACCATGGTGTTTGTGCTCCATTTGCGATAATTTTGATGCCCGATAATGATAAATATAAAAGCATGAACCTTGGACCCTTGTCATTCCTCGTCTAACACTCCATCTTCCATTCCCCATCCATACTAACATCCATCTTCTTCGCACTAAAATATTCCATCCACAATAATCCTGATGGCCCGCAAGCTGATTTCTTCTCCTATCTGTGCATCAAAGTGGCTTTTCAGAATAATTTCTCAATTTTTTTTGAAAATTTGAAAAAAAAATTGAGCGGGCTTAGGTCTATCCCACCTTTACCGAGGCATATTTTGACTAAATTTCTTTGACACAATGTGATGAAATAGATTATGTCAAAGAGGGGAAAAATATAGACATTGAAAAATGTCCTAAGTCTATGAGCACCATTTTTCTTGGTCATTGTCCTCCGATAATTAAATAATTTTAATTATTTGATTATCCCTGATCATAGTCCTCTATTGATTAAATAATTTTAATTATTTAATTAATTCACTTTCTAATCTCTATTCTATCTTGATCAATTAAAATAAATTAATTGCATCACTAACACGTCCTTTATTCAATAATTAAATAAATCATTATTTATCTTTTATCATTCACCTATATTTATATAATAATAATAATTATTTGTCTATGCAATTGACCTTTTCATTCTTCTATAATTAATTTTTTTTCAAGATTATTTAATTATGTGTCATTCCTCTCCCCATTAAATAATTAATTCAAATTAATTATTTAGTGTAATTTCCATCTCTCCCCATTTAATCAAATTGATTTAATTAAATGCCCATTTTCCACTTATTGCTCAAATAAATAATTCAAATGAATTATTTATATTCCACTTGGCTAAATATTCTTTCTCATGAATTAAATATTTTTCAACTTTTAATTCATTCCATTTTCCTCCACTTGCTCATTAATCTTTGTCATAGCCATCTCTGTCATAGTCGTCTCTGTTATAGCCATGGACATCATAGCAATCAATTTCCCACCCCTTTTTGGTGCATCAATCCTCCACCGTTGATCTTGGCATCTTTCTAGAAACTCGATCTTGACCATCCATTTCGTAACCTCCCTCTCATGAATCCTCATTCGTTGATCTTGGAATATTTCTAGAAGATCAATCTCACCCGCATGTTTGAATGGTTGTCTATAAAGCAACCTTCCTCTCCCATTTTTACCTTAACAACCATTTTTACTCCAACTTTCTACTTACTATTTGCAAGTTATTGCACAACTTCAACAACAAGTCTGAGGGAAATTTTTACAAAAGGAGAAATAGGAGAGACAAGAGAAGGAATCAATTGCAATGGGGAGTGCTTTACTTTGAATTGTTTCATTTCATTCCTCTTTTTTTGTATTCTCTTGTTTTGGATGAGGTTTTTATCTTAGAGGTGTTTGGCTATCACTTTATCTAGGCTAGGATGTTTCCCCCCATCCTACAAACTCCATTCGCTTGCTAATTGCTATTTTTGCAGCTCATGGTTGGGTTGTGCATCAAATGAATGTGAAGAGTGCATTTCTTCATGAAGATCTACATGAAGAACTTTACATGGAGCAACCACAAGGATTCATTCAAGATTCTTCATTGGTTTGTAAATTAAGAAAGTCTCTCTATAGCCTCAAATAGGATCCATGAGCTTGGTATGCCAAATGGACTACTTTCTTCTCTCCATTGGATTCTCTAGATGCCACTCAGATTCGAATGTCTACATCTTGCGGAAGGAGGATGCTCTTCTCTTCTTGGCTCTCTATGTTGATGACTTGATTGTCATTGGGAGCACTTCATCCATCATCTCAACTGTCAAGACTACTTTGCATGACAAATTTTCCATGAATGAATTGGGTCTCTTGCACTATTTTCTCGGGATCAAGATCACTCATACCTCTTCTGGGATCTCACTTGCACAACCTAAGTATGCTCTTGATCTTTTGTCACATTTTCATATGGCTGATTGTAAGCCTGCACCAAATCCCTTTCTGTCAGAAGTAAGCTTGGGGCGAAATGTTCCACAACACTAGTTGATGCTACTTTGTATCATCAACTTGTTGGAAGCCTCATCTACTTGACACATACTCACCCTTAAATTTCCTTTGTAGTTGGAATTGTTTTGTACTTCATGCCAGAACCACATGAGCTTCATTGGAAATCTATGAAACACATATCACACTACATGCCAGACACTCATTGATATGGGATTCACTATGCAACAAACACAAGTTGAGACTTACTTGGATACATGAATTCTAATTGGGTTAGTGATATTAATGATCACAAGTCCACATCTGGCTACAATTTTCACTATGGTTTTGGCCCCATTTGTTGGCAAAGCAAGATCAAGCTCTTTCTTTAATTGAGGCTGAGTATCAATGGGTTGTTAATGCTACCACTGAATCTATTTGGCTTCAAAATATCCTCACTGAACTTGGTATCAAATTTTAGAAGCCACCAATCATCTATTGTGACAACCAAAGCACCATCCATATCTTGAAGAACCCGGTCCATCATCAACAAACCAAACACATTGAGATCCACTTGCATTTTCTTTGAGAGCTGATTCAGGAGCAAGTCATTGATTTGTGCTACTATCCTACAATAGATTAGGTTACAGATATATTCACCAAACCCTTCATTGAGAGAAAGTATGTTCATCTTCGATCTCTCTTGGGGGTAAGGGAAATCTCTTCTGGGGGGGTCACTTAGACCTACTTCATTCAACCTCTCATGAGAGGGATTTTTTCCCCACTGGGTTTTCTCCTTCTTTATCATTGAGAGGTTATTGTGTACATGGGTACCTCATGAGGCCTTGTAGCCAAGACACACATTTGCATCTTCGCATTTTATACTTCTCCCTAACTTAGTGGGGGGTGTTAGTGTGAAAGGGGTACTTTATCTTACTAGTTCATTTCTTAGCTAGTTCTTCACTAAAGTCTTCTTCACACTAGCTTAACTTTACATAGGGATAAGTTGGTTGAGCCTTTAAATACATGAGTAGTCACACCTCATAGGATGACAACACTTGTCATAATTTGGTTGCATCTATCTCTCCCCTTGGCCTATATAACCAAGGCATTTCCTTTGTAATCTCAATTCTCAAGTTGAATATAGCTTTGCATTCTTGAGAGGAATATAGTTTATTCCTTCTTATATTTCTGGTTTTTCTTTCCTTCAGTCATTAGATTCTTGGGTAGGTTTGTTAGCAAATCTCACAAAATTAAGCAAGTAAGCCATTTGAGCATCATGAGATAATCCCTCATCATTCATTGGTGGTACATCCTTATGAAAATTCTTCTCCTTCTTATTAAATGATGTCTTGTGATCCTCCTCTTCCCCAAGTGGTTTCCATTTTCTTTCTTTAGCCATACTTTGAGTGATATTTGGGATGGAGTTTCCAACACTTGCCATCTCATTGTCCTATAATTTTTAAATGGGAACAATAATTGTTAGATTCACACATGCTTATTTATCATTACTTTTTATGAGTGTTTCTTAGTACTTATCTTGCATCAAATTAGGTGAGTGGATCTTTCATTTTTCATCAATTCCATGAAACTTACACTCCTCAGTGGTGGTGTTCATTTTACAAATAAAACCACAATGATTATTTCTCTTATCATTATATTGTTGACTATCCCTAAGTCAATCAGAGTGTTATTGATAAGTGTGCCATTAATTTTTACATCTACAATAGGATGCCTAAGGTCTCCATACTTTGTGACAATTGTGTTGCCTAGCATGATGTCAACTAGTTATCCTAAGACATGAACAGTCTGGGGATATTTTTTTCCCTAGATTCTTGAGGCATCTCTCATAGTTTTTGTGTATATGGGTACTTCTTTAATGGCTTGAATCAAGGGTATCTTAACACATATTCTTAAGTTGGATAAAATAAATAAATTTAGGTTCAAAATGAAGTTTTTGGGTTGTCAGTATTTCTAGAAATGGTGATTCCTTATTTGTGATGTCTTTATGTGCCTTACTTTGTTCAAGTTGCTTTATTGAGTTGTCAATAGTTTCAACTGTTGGTTCCTCATTTTTAAGTTTTGTGATATAAGAGGATGACGGTCCAATGACAAGCATTTTTCCTGAACATAGGTGGACATCACTAACCTCAACTCCATAGGTTGGGCATTGTATGGGTTCATTAGGCCTATTGAACAAGCTTATTGTTAGGGTTTGGTGCAAGTTGAGCTGAAAACTGAGGTGCTCTTGGTTGTGTTTGGGTTGCTATGGTTGGGTTTGGCATTATGGCGTGTTGTTGCTACAAAGATTGTTGTGGCTGTAAGTAGCTAACATTTTGGTTTTTCCATTGTTGGTTCCCACACCATTGTAGTGGCCCTTGGTGGTTTTGCAGGGATCACCACTATAAGTTGTAGTTTGAGGCTTGGTATGGTTGTGGCCACATTCCCTATTATGGATCCCAATTAGATGATTGGGCCATTGGCCATGATTAATTTTGCATGCTATTAGAGGGTTGATTATTCCAATTAGAGAAGTTTGTATTACCCCTAGTAAAGGACATATTATGCGACAAGGGATCTTGAGGCATACATTTTGTTTGTTTCCATGGCTTACACTAAGAAATATAGAACACTTGTCCTTCCTCATCTTCTAGGGTATGAAATTCAGGTTTCCCTTACTTAGATCGGAAATGTTGGCAATCTTTTTTTCATTTACAGTTTACCCTCTTCTAGTAGTAGTGTTAACAATATTTAGTAAGACTAGCATTTGCCTCTTTGCATTTCTTTTTTATGTGTAAGATATCCAATTGGGTAGCTAGATGACTTATTATTTCCTCCTTCATGTTGGATAAAAGGTTGCTTAGTTCTACCCTAGAAACACGCGTGGATGTTTTGGTGGGGGAGAAGGCTCTAGTACCCTTGGTCTTCTTCATAGATGAACCTAAATAATCTCTACAAACTTGTCATATTTCATGAAAAGGAAATTGAGAAATACCCTCTATTCCTATGAGTTAAAGTTATCCATGCAATCTTTATTTACTCTAACACAAAAATACTAGCTTTAGTGACTCTAGAGGGAGCCTGTTTTGGTGTGAATTCTTCAGATATAATTGAAACCTTTCTACATAATCCTCAAGTGGTTCTTCTTTGTTTTGTGACATTCTGAAGATGTCACCTCTCTTCATGTTTGCTTCACGATTGTAGTCTTGGTATTTTTACAAGATTTTTTCTTTCATTGTTCCCAATTCGGTACTAAATTTCTTCCTAGCCCCATGAACAACCACAAAGCAACATCCTTCAATGTGTCTGGGAAGATTTTTAATCTATGAGCATTTGTGGTGTAATCATAACTTTTGAATAGAACATCAAACTCGAACATGAGTGTGTCTAGATCTTTTGTATAATCCATAGAAATTGGGTAAGGTTGAGGGGTATATTCTTGAGGGAAACTTCCCATTCTTGATTTGTGATTGGAAACTTGAATGTAATAATTTCTATTGGATTTTCCACCACTTCCTCTATCATAATTTTAAGGTGCCTTATGGGAGTTCTCCTTAGGTCTAAAGTAGGTATTGGTATGGGATAATTCAATATCATTGGTTCCCTCAATTGGTTCTTCACTTACACCAATATCTTCAAATTATTCTTGATTTGAGGGGAGAAACCTTCCTAAAGTGTTTCTCTGCCTCCACATACAATAGTGTCTTGAACTTAAGATACCTTCTTGCACATTATTAGTGAGTAGTTCGGGGTTGATTTTTTTAAAATGTATACTAATCCTAATTGTCGTAATTGAGAATTTCCTAATTTATGAAAGCAATGTAATTGAATTAAAAAACAATAAGGAATTTTGAACTTAGCACCATTCCTGACAACAACACCAAAAATGTAGAGCTTCCCCTATGTTAAATTAGTTGATGTATATAGCATAAATACAACTTAATAGACCTATAAATCCCTAAATTAAGTAGTTCATTGTTCTAGAGGTGCTTCATTAAATTGTCAACTAGGGAAATGCAATATTGAGATTATGTTGGCACTATATGTGCAATTGAGAATCCTAAACCCTCCTAATTGATTGAGCATAAAAAAATGAACTAAAGAAAATTCACATAAGACTACTTAACTTGAATTAACTCCTATGCAAGAAACATAGTAAGTGAGTGCTAATTTTTGCAAGTAACTACAATAACTACTATAGATGATTATTCTTTCACAAACTGTAACTAATGAATCTCTATGCTGCAACATGACCCAATTCAATTAATTGTTAACATTATTCAACATAATATAAATAAAAACTATAATTCAAAAATTAAAATTCATAATATAACTAATAGTCTAAGCTAACATGGATTCTGTAGTACCTCAAGTGTTCCTTGCTTGAGCTATTGCAATCTATAATGTCTCCCTTCAAATACTAACTCAAAAATTTATGAAACTAAAGTATCCTTCTTTATTGTAAATTGAACATACACCAAAATTTAGAATAAAGTATATCAAGTCTTATGCTCAATCTATTTTATGCAAAAAATATAGCTAGTCGATCTCTCGCAAGATCATCCTTACATAGGGTTTGTGAGAGTCCTCTTATTTTAAAACTAAAAAAATCTATGAGCAATTGTCAACTCTTCCAAAAATGTAGGAAGAGGACTAGGTCTTAGCTTAACAAAAAAATAACAAGTGGAAGTAAGAGTGTAATAGTTTGATAAGGACTCTACACCAATTAAGAAGATTGTTATAACTAGAAAGCACACCTAATAGAGTATACTTTATTATAGGTTGCTATCCCTTGTTAGAAAAAACCTCTTCTTCCTCCCATGATGTATTGAAGAGATGCAATGACTCATGAATATTCATATCCACATCCTCAAACCATCGCTTGTATCATCTTTGGGAAATATGCATGTACTGTGGTTGATCACCTTCTCAGGCTATGTTGAATTGACACCGTTCTATTGTGGGTTAAGAATACTTTTGTTGCGGGTTGACATGTTCTTTATTATAGGGGTTAGTCTTATTCCAAAGGAATTTTTCTCTATTAACAACTATAATTAATCATAAAATTCTACTAAATTACATAGACATTCAAATATCATACACTCATTCATTAATGTAATATCGTCTTCAATGATTTTAAATACTTAAAGTATATGTAAAGGTTTGGAAATGTCTTTGAAACTCACCAAAAATAAGATAAAAAACATGAAACTAAAGCAAGGAAATTGGACATTTCTAGGGCTCATCAACCTCCTTCACATCTCACCTTTACAAGTAATATTGAACCTACACCCTTCCCATGTCTCTCAAACTCACAAGCACAATTATTAGTTTCAAAATTATTAAAATAAATTGGTTCAAGGATGCTCTTGCATACCTTTTCTATATTTTGTTCCTTTTCATGAGAAGGGATTGCTCCACTTGTCTTCATAGACTCATCTTTCTCTTTTGGTATATATTATAGAAGTGCATGCTTCTCCTTAAATTGTATTCCCTTAACCTATGCTTTATATGGGGATATGTGTATCTAGCTTGTGGTTAGCATAACATTTCATTGATATAATATTAAATAGGTAGATAGCCCAACTAGGGTGGCATCCATGGTGCTAGGTCTCAAAACCACTCTCCCAAATCTTAGATAGTTTCTCCACCTTCAAAACTATGGGCTTGTCTTCAAGAAGGTAAATAGAGTATCATCAATTGACTTGGGATGGTTAAAGGCTAATTTTTGGAGTGGACAATCTCTCCTACTCTTTGGGATCAATTTAAACCTAGGAGGATGTTCCCAAAGGTCTTCTCAATAAGTTTTTTACATCATTTTAAATGTAACAATGAATAGAATAAACAACAATCATACCCAACTCTACATATGACCCCAAATTGTATCACTAGGTCATATATAACTAACTACAAAGGACATCTATACAATTGATAATACATCTTGTACATGTACTTAAAAATATCAACAATTATAATCCCTTAATGTGGTTTCATTTTTCATCTTATATAATGACAAGGTGCAACCACACACATTTAGGATCTATCATGATATACAAATTTGGTTCACTCAAAATATTTTCATGGTTTATAATAATAAACCATAAATAGCATGTAAAGCCTAATCTAAACCTACAACTGACTAGGTTAGAGACATTCTTTGGATTAAAATGTTTGATCTTAAACCAGTAAGGAACAATGCCCGATTCAGTGGGAAACTTAGTCATCATAGAAAAAAGGAAAGGGACAATCAAACATAGAATCAATAGAACTAGGTTTGCACATAGACACCAAATATTGTATTTTAACAGTGAGTATGCTTAAACATACACAATACAAAATACAACAACCCATATGCATTGAAAGAATGGTTATTACAAAAAAATTGTAACACATTAGGTATTGTCACACACAAACCAAACCCTTAATACATTTGTGCTAGCAAATATGATAAAGGAAAATACCTAACTATGACTAGGATACTCCTCTAAATCAATACAAATAACCATGGAGACATTCATCACAAAAAAATTCATAAGAAAAAAACCTTCCTATAGTCACAAAATTTAATATTTGAAACCCTAGAAATATCAACATACATAACAAAGCATAAAATTGGTTTGACGACCAACCCATTGTATGAACAACCAATGGCTATATATAGATATTTAGTTGTAGTCCCCAATCCACAATAAAAGAGCCTTAGGATGGCTAAAAATGATGATACAAAGAAACCCACCACTCTCTAGTCATGACTATCATTCTTTTGACATTTGTGTTTCAAAATGTGTGAAATTGCCTATAAAACTACCAAAATCCACATAGGAAGCATAAGAGAACATTCAATATGTTGTGAATCCTCTATTAGTTTATTATTCCCATAGAGATCTATTGTTTTAGTGCTTGGTTGAGCTAAAAAAAAATCATACAAAAGCATCACAAAGGGACACATTGAAGATAATGGGTAATGAAAACCCTAACCATTGTATTAAACACAATAGGGGTTGTCCTTGCAATTAAATATTCACAAATTAGCACTTGGGTGATTAAACAATTATTTATGGATAAAACTCAAACAAATATGACAACCACATAGTCCCATTAGGTTGATTTTGTGTTTCAAGGTCTTTTTTCCTTTATCATAGTAGGTTGTACAAAAATCCATGTCCATTTCAATAAACAATTATTTTTGGTTGAGAGAAACATAATTACGAGTTGTGATGACATTAGCCCTAGTCATAAATAGTACTTTAGATGTGTAGGGGAGTAGGTGAGCATGTTAGTGAAAAATGGTGTGAGTGTTGGACTTTGAGGGTTAAGAATGACTCATGGTTCATGCTCTAGATTGGGGTGTCAACATTTGGGGGTCCAACTTTTATGAGGAAACTTATGCAATGGAAAATATTAGGGGTTGAGGTTTGGTCCTATCCCATGACAAGTTCTCGGGTAGAGGGAAGTATGCCAGGTTCACAATTATAAAGGAAAAGTGAGGCAAAAGTGGGGAATGAGTGATCGATATGCTAGGATGAGGAAGTGTACTATCCCGATATGAAATATATGAAGTGAGGGCGAGTAGAAAGACATGCCTAGTAGGGAAAACTTGACAACTCTAACGATTTTCACATACATTAAAAAATTGGCCTACAACCCTCACACAAACATTTTTTAGAAATTTGGTTTAACTACAAAGCATTACAGGCACATGGGGAATAACACTTGATAACTCAAAGGCAATTTCCCCCAAGAGAGACCCACTTAAGAAATCTTAGATTGGTTATAAATGGGGGCCAAGTAGGATCAAAACATACAAAAGGAAAAGGAACCAATTGAAAATTGGCATCACAAGATTGATTCCCAACACATGGCATTAGTATGGTATATATAAGAGGTTGTGGTTAATTTATTATCATCATATGTGTATTTTGTTCGTAATGAAGACAATTGAAGGCAGACCCCTCAAAGTGGCTTACTCTAGATTGGAGTTTTACCTCTCGAAGTGGTTTATTATTATTAGTTATTTGTAGCATATTTTCTATTATATTCTTCTCTTATATAATTCATTTTATTAAAAGTGGTATCAAAGCGTAATCTTGACATCTAGAAGGCAAGATGCAAGACATTTTTTCCAATATAGGAGTTTGGATTGTGAAGCACATATCTCCTACAATTTGATGATTTTTTTTCTAAAATTTGGAGGGTTAATCAAGGAAATATTAACAATGTTAAAATAAATATTTAAGATCATTTGAGGTAGTTTTGGATGTGTTATTGCAAATTTAGGATTTTCTCCAAATTCACTCTCAAGGCTACAAATCAATGATTTCTTTGGTTGTTTAGGAAAGTGGTATCTAGGACTAGGTAAGTTATAGTACAAACTTCAACATTTTTAGATTTGTTTTATGTAAGTTATTACAAAATAATTTTTGTTGCACCATGGTATTGGCTTCAATAAGAAACAAGGGAATGAATTTAGTTACTTCTCAAGATACTCAAGGAAAATATGGCCTAATAGTAGAGGAGATGGATCCCATATGCATTAAAGATACTATATAGGAAGAACCCATCAATATGAATGCAAAAATTTTGTTAGAAATGACACAACAAATTAAAGGGGTAGCTAAGAAATAAGACTTTGAGGCAATGTTTAAACAGATAAATTCTCTCCAAGATTTTAGATATTTCCAACATAAAAGTTCACGCTACAAGAATTGGGAAGAAAATGTGTCTTCTATGGGACATGATGCTTTTCAGTTTGATTTAGATCTAAAGGAAGACTGCCATCCAAATAATGTTATGGCTAAAAACTTCATGCCAAATATGAACATGTGCTCAATTTTGATGGAAAGGTCCAACCAATTGGTTCAATCAAATGGAACAATTATTTGATCTTCATCAAGCTCCATGTAAATAGAAGGTTTTAATTGCATCATTATATTTAGAACCAAATCAATTTAGTTGGCATCATTTGCTATGTGAAGAGAAGAAAAATAAGGGGTGCATTGTCACATGGTTTATTTTACAAGAGGAAATAATGACATATAATAGAAATAGTATTATGGATAGATATTTCATCCAAATACATAGATTAAAGCAAATAGGTTCTAGTGAAGAAAAAGAGGAATAAAAAGAAGTGGGAGGTCAAGAAGGAGAATAAAAAGAAGAAGAGGAAGAATTATAAGAAGAATTTCAAGGGGAGGAGAAGAAAAAGAGGAGGGGAGGAAAAGGGGTAATAAAAGAAGAAGAAGTGCCTACACCAATGATATATTTTCATGCACTATCACTATTTGGAGAGATGCCAAAGGGTTTACCACCTAAAAGAGACTAAGATAATACCATTAAACTAGTACCTGATAACCATTCACAATCCTCACCTCTTCTTTCAAGGTACAACAAAAGGTTAAATTGGTGGAAGAATACATGCAAAACTAAGAAGAGGCACTCTATAGTATTAAGGAGAACATGTAAAATATATAAATTAGAATGATGTAACAATATATTCAATGCAAAACTTCAATGCATATAAAGTTACAAGATCTTGATGAGGAGGGAAATTTTTTTGAAGCCTACAAAATCCTTAAAACATGTACTAAGAGGTTGCAAATGAGAATGATTATAGAGTATGTAATCAAGTGGAAGAATATAGCTAGTAAAGTTATGACATGGCAAGATAAAGCATTCCTTTAAAAACATCCAAAGTTCATCAAAATTATGGATAATGTTAGTTTCAAAGGGAGGGGCATGCTACACCCTTGACGTATAGTGTGCATGAGGATACATGTAGGTGACTTACATGACTAGAATAATCCTTAATTAGGTTATATAATCATTTATATAGTCTTTTATAGGTAGTTAGGTCAACTTTGGTGACATCCATGGAATTGTATGGTATATATAGGAGGCAAGGGTTAGTTTATTACCATTATATGCATATTTTTTTTTCTTATTGGAGATTATTGGAGGTAGCCCCCTCAAAATGACTTAGTCTAGGAGGTTGCCCCCTTGAAGTGGCTTATTATTATCAATTATTTGTGACATATTTAATATTATATTCTTCTCTTATACATGTTATCTCATTATATATTTTCAATTCTCTCATTCAAATGATGGGTTTCTTTCCAAATATTTCCATTTGAATCTAAAACAACTTCATGGATTTCTTGGAGATCTTCAAACTTCCTCTTCATGGATTTAGTCATGGCTGATTTCTTACAACCTATACACCTTGAAATCACAAACAAACCCTATGTGTTACCAAAATCCCCCACATGCCCCAAAGAACTTTCTCACTCTAATACTGATTGATCCATAAGCTTCTCAAGAACTACGCTCATAGAATTTACAAAAATTAAGATTTATTACTATGCCACTTAATTCATGGTTAAATGATAATTAATTATTGATTGATGATTATGTTATGCTACTTACAAAACATTATTGTAACATAACACCACATTTGAGTTATGAAAACCCCAATGTGGGGTTATAAAAATCTAGTTGGTAGAGGCAACTGCTTTTCTTCTCAAGTATATTACTCATGAAAAAGGGTGATGCAACACATGATTGTTCCCCTTAATGGTGGAGAATGATACAACACATTATTGTCCTCTCTTGCTAGTTTGGAGAAAGTAAAACACATCATGATTGCCATCTTTGGCTTGATGAAAATTCAAGCTCACATTCCATATATAAAATTCCAAGTAAGAAATGAATAGACATGACCTTTCAACTCCTCATCCTTATGAATTCACATGTACAATAGTCTTCAAAATGTATTAAGAAGCCCTAAAACTACAAGAAGTTCTAAACAATGTTGGCTCACTTTGTATTCATAATTAAAAACTATACTTGTCATGGATGAAACCAACTATGTGGACATCTGTATGCCTACGTTAGTGTCCATTATACTTGTCCTTGATATGTTACTTCAAAAATTGATTACTCAATTGTCCTTGCATTTGAATCTAATTTTTTGTTTGAATTTCAATACTTTGTTCACGATTGTATCAACTGATTAATTCATCTTAAAATCAATCTAGATCATTGTTAAGACAAGATAAAGCAAGAGAGACACAAGTAGGAGAATCTATGAGTCAATAGGAAAATCCAATATGAGATGTATAAATGAGATGTTCACTAGGTGTATCACTATCACATGAAGAAATATCAAGATGTATAATGAGAGGTTAGATCTAAAACATTATCAACATGAACCAATGCATAGGGAGAAATGGTTCTCAAAGTAATACATCATCATGCTCATATATACCACTATCAATAATCATAAGAGGAGTAGATGAAACATCAAAATGATGCCAAAGTGAAGTAAGTGTGTCTAAGAGAGAAGGAAAAATGCATACATGATGAAGCAATACCTCCATAGAGTAGATAACTCCATCTTTAGAATAAATAAAATGTAAGAGTATCAAGGACATAAGAATTATAAATTAAAAAGCGAAGAAACATATCAATATTTTTAATATATGCATGGATAGAGCATAAAGAAAAATTATATGAGAATCCATGATAAAATTTGTATCAATAATGTGCAAATAATGTTGGGTGGGTGGGGATTGAAGATAGATCAAGCAATAAAATCTCAAACCATAATATAGATAAATCAATGGTAAGAAAATATATGTTTATACTTGTTTAATTAGATATTGGATGAAGGATACACAATCAAGGAAATTAGTTTTGAAAAGTATAATAAAGAAGAAACCCTAAGGGGAAACCTTAGGTCGTGTTAGAAAATATGAGACTCACTAAACATGTAGAGGAATAAATCAATCTACATAAAATAATCTAGTCTAAATTAAAAATACAATAAATGAAGCATAAATTAACCTGAATTAAATTAGAGTTGAAATAGATAATCGTAATAAATGTATGCAAATTAAATGCAAGGGTTAGGGGTACTTAGCTCCAAAATCAATGATGGAAGAATGATGTTGGATTTGAGATGAATTAATTCACCATTGATTAAAATTATTGTCTTTGGTTTGATGACTCTTAGAATTTGTATTATCTCAAAAATATTCATGGTTTAATATTGAGTTTGGTTGTGCTAAGGCTTTGGGTTCGTTCCATGTAGGTCCAAGGCTTGACTCTTTTTGACTGGGTTTAAGCGTTAGCTATGTTGTTCGAGACTGCACAATCGGCTCCGGTGGACTAGTCTTGCCTCAACTCGCCTCTTCAACACCCCAAAAATTTTCATAAAAAGTAAGCCCAAGGCAAGGGTTGTAGGGATACCATAAGGTTAAATTTTTTTGAGGCCTATAAGTTCAATCTTGAGCTATGCAAACTTAATTTGATGTGCATGATTAATTTGTGTCACATGAGAATGATTTGATAGAATGTGTGCCTTTAGTTTTTTTTTGTCTAAATTTGTCAAGGTGGTGTGTAGAGACATCATTCAAGGAGTTTGCCAACTCAATATGTAAATAAGATTTTTAGGTTAAATCCTCGTGGTAGACTAAATTAGCAATGATGAAAAATATGAATGACAAATTTTCACCATCATGCAAATGGCCTATATGGATATGCGATTCTTTTGTTCCTTTAGGAATCACAATGTGCTCTAATGTTTTTCCTTTTTTCTTGCATGCACAATTAAGTGCACATTAAATGTCTTTAGATACAATGACATAGAAACATGTTGTGCAAATGTGTGTTAAATAGGTTCATAACAACTAGTAGTAAGGGGTGAGGAAATTGAAATTTGAATTTTATCTTTTCAATTTTGGATTCATTCCCACATGCCTCAAGATTAAACCATATCAATCCCAAACCTCTCAAAACCGAAATTTAAAACTAAGATGAATATCAAGGCAAAAAAAAAAGTATGGAAGTAAGAGTGCATGAAAGTGTCTTAATAATGAGTAAGCGAAAAAAATATGAAAAATACATGTGAACAAAGATAAATAAAAATAGATAAGGATCAAACCATAAGCCAAACCTAACATAAGAATACACCACTTATCAATATATCATTAAAACATTTTACTATAATAATCATAACATTAAATGAAAAATGACATTAATATGCTAATTTTACCATTACAATAGTACAACACACAAGCAACACAACTCTAACAAAACCCAAACACATATATTTGTCAAAATATATAGGACAGGTCCCCATGGGTACTTAGCTTATTTTGGCTAAAAACCACTATTCAACTTATTTAGGAATTGTTTGCCGTTGGTGGCTCCATGAATATTTAATTTTATTTTTAAGCAATCATCTTAAATTTGTATTTATAGTAATAATAATAATTTATGTAGTAAAAAGATTTAATGCAAATATTAAAAAAGAAGGAAAAAAATTTGTGGAGCCTAGTGGTATTTTTGGCAATATGTAGTTGCTGCCCCCTTATTTTCCATAGCTTACGAGAGGTCTCCATGCAACTATTTTGCTCAATTTATTTAAGAATTATTTGTGGTTTCTAATTTAAGCAGTTGGAGTGTTCCCATGCATTTTTTTTAATTATGGGTAAAGAATAATTTAGAATCTTTCTTATCTTAATAGTACAACTATGTTTGAGAATTGAAAATAAGTTGTGGAAAAAACAGTTGTTAAAAAAAGACAACTACATATTGCCAAAAATGTCACCTATCTCCACAATTTTTTTTTCTTCCAATTTTTAGTTACATAAACTATTATTATTACTATAAATACAAACTTAAGATAGATTGATTAAAAATAAACAAAATAAATTAAGTATTGATGAGATCACCAAGTGTTTCTGCAGTGGCTGCTAGTTAAAATAAGCTAAACAGCCCATAGAACCTGTTTGAATGCTAGCCAAAATAAACTAAACAACCAAATAAAGCCTGCACTTAAACTACTATAAAAGAACACGAATTTATTTTTGAAACTGCTTCATTGTTAAAATAGAGAAAGATTCTAAATTATCCACTATTTGTGTAACTGTTTTGGCGATGAACAAGTTGATGGCTCAACAGTCTGATAGTAGCTAATCAATTTATCCGGACCCTTATCTCATACCAAGGACCATCACATCGTCTTCCTCATCATTTCTTTGTAAACATCTCAGGCCCCTGGATTACACCTTGAATTTTAGTCTAGTTTTCCATGGCTGTTGCGTTCTGTCCTCCCCATTTCCTGGTTTTATCTGAGATGTCTGGCAGTCACGGAAGAAGACGCAGTCCCCAACTAATTGTTGTTAATTGTAATTTAAAAGCTGCCCAGGAAGCCCATAAACCTTTATCACAGGACGAAGAGAAGAGCAGGGAAATTGCACTTCCCACACAAAAGGAGCGCAGAAAAATTGTAAAAACTGCATGGGAAAAAATATTGAGATGGTCAAGGTCGTGGCGTCTCCTCAATGCTCGAACTGCACATAATGTTCTACACAATACCAAGCAGGTCCATTCATTCCTCTCTTACCCATATAAATACATTGAGCATTACGAAATACATTTATGGCTTCTTATTTCTTTAGTGTTTTGTATTTTCTGTGTAAAACCCATCACACCAAATATATAGTAGCAAAAAACCAACAAACTATATGCTGAACTATCAGAGAAAAGTAGCAAGCCTACAGCAGAGAAAGAACTGAAATCTAGAAATGTAAAACATCAGTTCATATGCATATAATCCAAAAGTACAAACCAGAGGAAACCACAAATATTGTTGAATATAAAGAGTTTTTTCCACGAGGAGACAAAGAATACCGGCCCTTAGCTGGGCTTCAATACTCTTGATTTATTAAAGTTCACGTGCTAATAAACTGCTAGCTTTATAAACTGGTAGAAAGCTTTAACCTTTTACCTCCGCTGAAATATGAAATCTACAATATAAAAGGCAAAGTGTATTTATCCAAAATAAGGTAACTGCAACATTTTTAGCTAACAATTTTTGATTAGGTGTATATATCTATTTTCATCAGTTCGGTGTTCGAATAGGAACAATTTTTTTATAAGTTTTGGAAACGTTGTACTTTCAAAAACGTTTTATTGCATCTGTCGTAAAACCATTTTTAATGAATACCAGAATGTCTAACATTTTACGAATTCTGATATTGCAAACTAGTTATCATTAACTTCAAAATATGAAAAGATGGTCCAATATTATCTATATCACACTTTATTTTTCCTGCCCTGCCTCAAATACATTATTTTCATACAATCACTGGATATTACAGTAATTTCTAAAGGTAAGGGTTGTTATACAAGTTCACAACCAAGATCTAGTATCCAATTTGGAATATGAGACCCTCTTTTAGAAGCCCACACGGGATTGCTTTCCATTTACCTGATATATTGTTCAAATATTGTAAGCCCAGGTTTTCACTTCATGACCTTGTATATTATTCAAATTTTGTACTCCTACATTCTTACCTCATGACCTTATATAATGTTCAAACTGTGTAAACCTATTTTTTGACCTTACAACCTTATATATTGACCAAATAATTATACACCCCGATTTTGACCTCATGACTCTATAGTTCAAATTGTGCATCCTTTGGTTCTGATTTCACAATCTAATTTATGTATTGTTCAAATTTTGGGCCTCCTGGTTTTGACTTCGTGAACCTAATAATTTGTTCAAAATTTGAACCTGTAGCAAACCGAAGTTAGTCAACCCCCCTACGTCCTGGGCACTGATTGTGAAGAGAATATATGATTAGGCAATGGTTGAAATTTTAATGTAATGTGAGCATAGCACCTGTATCCTATATTGTAGCTAATTGTTTGATATGGGTTGGTCTTAAATTGTTTATTGAACTAATTGTGTAGGTGGCAGTTCTGGGAGGTGGGTCATTTGCAACAGCCATGGCAGTGTTAGCTGCAAAGAATAAGGCCGATTTGGAGGTTAGCATGCTTGTCAGAGATAGTGCTGTTTGCAAGTCAATCAACGAGACACATATTAATCGGTAGGTTTTATTGCAAGTCAGAATAATATTGAACTTTTAGGGACTTGGTGTTAAGTCCCGTGTAGATTTTCATATGATATCTCCTTCCTGTAAATTCATCCATTCCCCCGTCTAATATATGAATGAAGGGATACACTTGGTGGGAGGAAAATGTAGTCCTTGAATACAGTCGATGTATACAGAGATCTTGTAGAGTCCACATTGCTCAAAACTACCAAGTATTTGACCAAATTTTTTGAAAGATATAATGTAATTACATTCATTGTAGCATAAACTGGGAAAAGAACATGTTAACCTGCATTACTTGGCACCTGACACTTGGGATGTGCTGATTCAACCCGACACGCCGAGCTTTTCAAAAACCCAGTCAAGCCTGGGAAAAAATGAGAACATTCTGCATTTAATATGCAGGTTACCAAATAACTCCCAGGCTATTTCTGTTTTTTTCCAAAAAATCCTCTGATTTTTGCTTATAAAATCCCTTTTTTAAAATTTTTGAGTGTTAGTGTTTTTTAATTTGCCACGTTTTTTCTGTTTTAAGCTTGTGTAATTGAACTCTATTTACACTTTCAGTTTGCTGTGTCAATGCTGTGTGAATGTAATGCTACTATGATTCTATTGGTTAATGAATATTACGACATACAAAGGCCCCAATCTTAACCCTTCTTGACAATTTTCATCTAATTCCAAAATCTTGAGAATTACAATGCTGTAACTGTTTCACTTGTGTGCGACATGGTGACCAATTATATAATATTTTCGGGATATATATTAATTCTTGGATTTGATTCATAAATTACTGTGGTCATGATCTTTGGATCATCATAACATAAGGCTTTTTGCAATGTAGGTACAAGCTTAATTGCTGTAAAGTTTGTAAATATGATCTATCCTCATATGCTGGTTTTACTTTGCATATGTATTAAAATCTGTAGCATGCCATTTGGTTATATAGAACATTTTACTTTTTTCACATGTTAGGTTAATTGTTTCCTCGCCTTTGTAAAAATCCAAAAATGTAGGACATAGAAATATGTGGAAATGCTATTTTAATGCACAACAAAAGATGTATGGTTAGGTACTGATGCACCCTTATTTCGATTACACTCCAATACCCTTGTGATAATGTCACACCATAAATACTCCCTAAGGAAGGAATCACTTGACAAGATCTCCTGCTATGAGACTCAATCCAACTACCTATTGGCTACCATGCTAACTCAATATCTCATTAGTACATAACATGGTTTCCTTGCAACAATATGAAATTTCTATTTATAACGATTCATTTGACCAATTTTTTTGAAAGATATAATGTAATTACATTCATTGTAGCATAAACTGGGAAAAGAACATGTTAACCTGCATTACTTGGCACCTGACACTTGGGATGTGCTGATTCAACCCGACACGCCGAGCTTTTCAAAAACCCAGTCAAGCCTGGGGAAAAATGAGAACATTCTGCATTTAATATGCAGGTTACCAAATAACTCCCAGGCTATTTCTGTTTTTTTCCAAAAAATCCTCTGATTTTTGCTTATAAAATCCCTTTTTTAAAATTTTTGAGTGTTAGTGTTTTTTAATTTGCCACGTTTTTTCTGTTTTAAGCTTGTGTAATTGAACTCTATTTACACTTTCAGTTTGCTGTGTCAATGCTGTGTGAATGTAATGCTACTATGATTCTATTGGTTAATGAATATTACGACATACAAAGGCCCCAATCTTAACCCTTCTTGACAATTTTCATCTAATTCCAAAATCTTGAGAATTACAATGCTGTAACTGTTTCACTTGTGTGCAACATGGTGACCAATTATATAATATTTTCGGGATATATATTAATTCTTGGATTTGATTTATAAATTACTGTGGTCATGATCTTTGGATCATCATAACATAAGGCTTTTTGCAATGTAGGTACAAGCTTAATTGCTGTAAAGTTTGTAAATATGATCTATCCTCATATGCTGGTTTTACTTTGCATATGTATTAAAATCTGTAGCATGCCATTTGATTATATAGAACATTTTACTTTTTTCACATGTTAGGTTAATTATTTCCTCGCCTTTGTAAAAGTCCAAAAATGTAGGACATAGAAATATGTGGAAATGCTATTTTAATGCACAACAAAAGATGTATGGTTAGGTACTGATGCACCCTTATTTCGATTACACTCCAATACCCTTGTGATAATGTCACACCATAAATACTCCCTAAGGAAGGAATCACTTGACAAGATCTCCTGCTATGAGACTCAATCCAACTACCTATTGGCTACCATGCTAACTCAATATCTCATTAGTACATAACATGGTTTCCTTGCAACAATATGAAATTTCTATTTATAACGATTCATTTGACCAATTTTTTTGAAAGATATAATGTAATTACATTCATTGTAGCATAAACTGGGAAAAGAACATGTTAACCTGCATTACTTGGCACCTGACACTTAGGATGTGCTGATTCAACCCGACTCGCCGAGCTTTTCAAAAACCCAGTCAAGCCTGGGAAAAAATGAGAACATTCTGCATTTAATATGCAGGTTACCAAATAACTCCCAGGCTATTTCTGTTTTTTTCCAAAATATCCTCTGATTTTTGCGTATAAAATCCCTTTTTTAAAATTTTTGAGTGTTAGTGTTTTTTAATTTGCCACGTTTTTTCTGTTTTAAGCTTGTGTAATTGAACTCCATTTACACTTTCAGTTTGCTGTGTCAATGCTGTGTGAATGTAATGCTACTATGATTCTATTGGTTAATGAATATTATGACATACAAAGGCCCCAATCTTAACCCTTCTTGACAATTTTCATCTTTTTCCAAAATCTTGAGAATTACAATGCTGTAACTGTTTCACTTGTGTGCAACATGGTGACCAATTATATAATATTTTCGGGATATATATTAATTCTTGGATTTGATTCATAAATTACTGTGGTCATGATCTTTGGATCATCAGAACATAAGGCTTTTTGCAATGTAGGTACAAGCTTAATTGCTGTAAAGCTTGTAAATATGATCTATCCTCATATGCTGGTTTTACTTTGCATATGTATTAAAATCTGTAGCATGCCATTTGGTTATATATAACATTTTACTTTTTTCACATGTTAGGTTAATTGTTTCCTCGCCTTTGTAAAAATCCAAAAATGTAAGACATAGAAATATGTGGAAATGCTATTTTAATGCACAACAAAAGATGTATGGTTAGGTACTGATGCACCCTTATTTCGATTACACTCCAATACCCTTGTGATAATGTCACACCATAAATACTCCCTAAGGAAGGAATCAATTGACAAGATCTCCTGCTATGAGACTCAATCTAACTACCTATTGGCTACCATGCTAACTCAATATCTCATTAGTACATAACATGGTTTCCTTGCAACAATATGAAATTTCTATTTATAACGATTCATTTGATAATAGTGGGGGAGGGTAAACACCTAACTTACATGCTAAACATTTCATCAATCTATATAACTTCATCCACGAGCTACCCATTGGACCTATATGACTAGTTAATGTTATGTGTGCCACAATTTGATTACCCCATACAGTCATACGTCATAATACCATGGGCTGAAGTATACAACATTCCACCCCCTAGCCATCCCTATTGCATAACATTCAGTCCCCAACTCTCCCTATCGCATGATGTTCCACTTCCTTACCATTGTTCACCTTTAGGGCATATGAAGAAACCAAGCAGCAGGACTTCCTTTAATTTGTCTACAGCCTCGCAAATGTGATCTTGATAGGTAATGATCCTTTTTGGTGCATTGTGTTGATGCTCCTTTGACACTTTTCAAACCTTTATTTTTTTTCTTCTTTCATTCCAAGAACACCAATGTTGTTACTCTAGTGTTCTTGCCCTGCCTTCATTAACTTTTGTAGACTTAGCCTTGTGTCGATCACTTTGGGACTCTTTAACTTTCTCTTTTGTTTATCCTTTTGGCTTTTGATTAGGCAAAGGGTTTGAGTTTCTTTCACAATTGCTCGAGTCTTCATCATGCTTCGCTTCAAAGTCTTCCTTATGCTCTTCAAATCCTTCCTTTCTTTTGGTTCTTTGTTTTGTAGGCCTTAATATTTTTCTCTGTTCTTGTCATGCTCATCTTTGATATGATTGACAATACTTGGCTAAATATGCATTCATTTTCATTCCAAAGCTTCATGAACATTTGCATCTTAATATTGGTTATTCCCAAGGTTTCTAGCCAAGGATATCCCAGAACAATGTCCAAACCATCCTTAGCCTTAGCATATAAATTTGAATGTAAAACATATTTAATGTGGTGAGCTTGAAATCTTAAAAATGTGAACCTTTTGACCTTTTTTGTTGGATTGGGTTTGGTGATATGGTGATTTTTTCCATGGGTTCGGTACAACTAGGTTATTTATATGTATGCCCATGTAATATCCCCTTCTTCGACCTCGGGGTTTGGAGAGGACCCTTTAGCCTATTTATTTCTTGTAGGCTAATTTGGGGATTTGGAGAGGGAATAATTTAATTAATTAAATAAGGTTATCTCAAATAATTATCTTTCAGACAACTTAATGTAATTAATTATGTTTGTTTTAATATTATAAAGTGACTTAAGTGGGGCCAAAAGTAAAATAATATAAAGTCACTTTATGAGGAGTTAAAAAGGTTTATTATTTAAAGTGATTTTTAAATTATGAACTTCTTGAAAGTTCGCATTTAAAAGGAGTTGCAAAATGGGAATTTCATAGATTTTGTCACTTTCATTTTCTCATTGTGAAGTTGGACATTTTTGTTCATCTCAAATTCTAGGATTAAAACCCTAAGGGTTATTGGCTTCAAAGAAGGGATTTTTCTTCCTAGTCAATATAAGGTGGATTCAATCAGAATTCACATTGTGCTGAACAGAGAAGTGGAGGTTTCGAGCTAGATTGCCATAATTTATGGATTCACAGGACCTACAAGCTAAAAATTTGAGGGTTTGCGAGCAAAAATAAATTTGTAAGCTTTCATTTCTTTCCATTGTGTGGGGCAATTGAAATTAAATAGCTGAGATTGCAATAGCTGGCCGCCACCTTTAAGAGGTATTTGCAAGGTGAATAGATTGTGGTGATTGTTTTATGGAGTCATAGCTTATACCTTACTAGCCGCAGCATATGTGAGAGGAAGTGTTGCATTTAGGAGGAAACTGGAGTGTATTTGTTGGGACGTGGCATCAGATTTGGAGGGGACGTCCAACCTATGAGGGCCTCCCAGCCTGTGAGGAGCCTTAAAGGCTCACAAAACTAGCTGCCACCCCTTGTTGTACAAAGCAAAGGAGTCGTGCCAAGTAGGGAGGCATAAGGTGAGGCATAGACAATTAAAGAGGGCGATTTTGGGGCTTAGAGCAGTCAGAAACAACTATCAGACCTGCAGTATTCCCAACCAGCGTTCAGACCATTACTCTTGCATGCCTGTTGCACTTCCAGGACATTGTTATCAGTCCATTGGACCAGCGCCTGGTTAAAAGGATTTCTTGGACCAACAAGTTGTCTCTAAATCTTATAAGGTCAGAAATAGTTGTTTGAAATCTGATTTAATATAAAAATTTCTGCCGTTAGATAATCTCTGGAATCAGAAATTCATAACTGAAATTATATAATCTGAATGGATATGTTTCATATTTGTAATAACCAGTATTGCATTATCAATATAGCACCTATTTATGCTTGATAATTTTGCCAATTATTTATGCATTATTCCTAAGACAAACATTGTATGAAAACAAAGCAACCAGCAAGGGTCCTTACAGTCAATAATTTGCAAAAAAAATTCACATAATTAAAAACACAATTGATTGTGATAAAGATAATTGGTAATTTAATGTCAAATGTCAAATCACCAGAAAATTACAAATCAATAATCTTCATATCGCTCTTTATTGAGAGCGTCAATGCCATCAATTGGTTCATTAGAACCACAAGCAGCCCCAATTCCACACCAGTTAGCTACACTATTCAAGTCTTGTGTAGTGGCCTCTTGCCCCTCATCCTCCATAGAGACTTAGGAAAGCTGTGAACCAAGTGCATCCAAGTTGGCATTCTTAGGGGCTATATCTCAATTCTTGATTGCCCCCTCCTTGTACTTGGCTTGCTCATGTGAGAGGAGGTGCAAGTTGGAATGCATGTTATAGTTACTTACTTGGCCTTCAATGACTTCTTTTGAAGTATGAATATCAAAGATTTCTTGTATGTCTAAGTCTCCTTCTGTTGGCTGTACAAGAGGTAGCTCGAACTGTCCCTCTATACTGGCTTCATTGATTCTTTCAACACCATCTTGGACAGAAAAACCATGGAATTCTGCCATTTCTTTGAAGAGTGAGAAGTCTGGATGATCTAGAGTAAGCTTTTAGGGGTTTTACGAGAGAGAAACAACTCAATCCTATGAGAAGTCATCGAAGGCCAAGTAAATAACTATGAGCCTCCTCAATTAAAAGCAGAGGCAGTATACAAGAAAAATGTTTTAGGCCCAAGATTGCTAAACAATTTCATTTCAAAATCTACTTTCAAACATTTTGTCATTCCCAGAATGAAAACAATTGAATTAACATTAGAATATGATCCTAAACAAACCTTCCAGACCAAAATGTTGTCTATCTTTCCTTCTGAAGAAATAGATTACATCAGAAAACACAAAGATGTAAATTTTGTGCATTTTGGAGCTATTCAAGTTGTTACCCATGGTTATATTATGCATCATGTATCTTTAATTTTGTCTTCCTTGGTCTTTAATTTCTTATTTTTCACCCAAGTCTAAAGTCTATGCCTTCATTTTAGCCTTTGTCGCGGGGTCCTCTAAGTTTCTAACCTCTTGTCGCGTGTTCTTTAAGTTTTGAAACCTAAGTCATTGGCTCCCTGTCATGTCCCCGAAATAGCAATACCATAAAGACCCAGTGTTAAAATACAAATAAATTAATAAATAAAATAAATAGCAATATTAATGTTTAATATAAAATAAATGTGTACCATATCAATATAAAAATATATAAATATGAAATAACAAATATAATAATAATATATAGGCAAATTATTGTTATTACATTCCAATATTAAATAACTTAATATCAAAAATAATAATAATAAGTAAATATTATAATCATTACACATCAAAGATTGTGTTCTCCTCAATTTTGAATTCTCAAAATTGGACAACCCATATGAAATTTTGCCTAAAATTTCTTCATAAATCTCTATGGCACGTATTTCGAGGCACCAAAATTCTCCAATTGAATTGTGCAGCCATTGGTAACTATCCTATTTTGCCTTGTGTGAAATTTGGGAACATTTCGACATGTTTTTCCCCTTGTTTTGTCCAATTTCGAGATTTTTGATCACCATTGCAAATAGGGATATTTGTGTGTTAAAGCACGTTTTACGAGGTGTTGATGTTGTAAAACTTTGGATTTCAATTGATGATCCCCTTGGGTATCCTTTCATCAGCTTCCCTTTCCGTTTTTGTAAAATTTTGAGTCATTTTTCTTGTCTTTTTGGTCAAATTCGGGTTTTTAAGGCAGCTCAGTAGAATAGGGAATTTTAAGTCTAAAGCAAAATTGTCAAAAGAGCAAAAAAACCCGAAATTGCTAAAGTCATCAAAAAACCCGAAATTGCTTAAGTTGCCAAAAAGTTCATATTTTGTCAAAATGAAAATTGTTAAAGTGCCAAAAAGTTCCGATTTCACTTAAATGACAAAATAAAAATTGTTAAAGTGTCAAAAAGTTCCTATTTTGCCTCTTTGTCAAAAATAAAATTGCTAAATGAGCCAAAAGTTCCTATTTTTTTCAAATTGTCAAAATAAAAGTTGCTGAAAGGCTTAAAAAACCCGATTTGGTCTCTTTTTTGTCATTTTCTTTTGTTGTTGAGCTTGAAAAACCCGACGCCATGCTTGAAGAGGGCAGTTTGAGTTTGGTTTTGATTGTCTCCCTTTTTTCATGGCGTCTTCATTAAATTTCTAGCAAAGAAATCAGACTTTCAGCTGCAATAAATCAAGTCATTTTTATTTGCTGAGTTTGCACAAGTTGCCTAGGGTTTTTCTCTTCATTTTGGCCTCCAATCTTTTATTGTAGAAAAGCGTTTTTTCTCAAAAACGCATTTTGTTGTGCCTTCATTTTACACGCCATTATCTTGAAGAGAAGGTTTTCAGCTCTCTTTCCATTTTTAATGCCATCTTTAAAAACGTGTTTTGCTGTTTTGCCCATCTTCTCATAATGCTTTTCATGAAAATGCGTTTTTCATCATATGCCTTGCATCTCAAATGTCATTGTCACAAGAGCCATTTCAGCAAGAACGTCATTTCCATTTGCCATTTTCCATTTCCATTTGCCTTCACCAAGTTTGCCTCATTCATTTCACTCATCCCATTTACCTCCATTTTGATAAATCATCAAATCCTCATTACCATTTTTACAAAATAGGGCTTTGACCTAATTTCGGGTTTTTATCATCCAATAGCATTTCGGGATTTTTCATTCACTTCAAATTTGCAGTCAACCTTCCAAAACCCAAAATTGAGCTTTGGCCTCACTTTTGCAGCCCCTTTGTCTCATTCTTGTTACTCCTGTTTGCACACATGGCCTACCAAATCAATAATATAAGGCATGGGCCTTATTTTTCAAGCAAATTCCAAGGTTGGAGAATGATACAAAGAAAGAACAACAACATGACGAAGCCACACAAGGAGTTGAACAAGTGACATGATTAAGCATAAAATGCTTTCAAAACAGAGATGGAAAAGTGTTTTCCAAACAGCAGCATGAAGACCCAATCAAGGATGATGTAGGTCAAGTCGTGTCTTCGGACACTTAGAATAGTGTCAATTATGTACTTGTAATTTAGTTTTGACAAATTACATGTAAAATGGAAAATTGTAATTGCAAGTAATCATATTACTTGCAAAGTTGTAAAATGTAATTACATGTAAATCCTTACAAGTCAAATCACAATTTGGATTGTAATTTTGAATAAGTCAATTACAGTTAGTTAGCGATTGAGAGATTTTCTCAAGTTTGTTGAGATCCTCCCACCTTTTTCTCAAGGCCTCTCTCCTATAAATACTTGAGGAGGTCCTTTGTAATTTTTATCTTTTGGCAATGCAACAAAACACTGCCAGTTTGTATGTGCACTCTAAGACCTTGAGCTTATATGTAAATCAAATTGCAATCAATAAAAGAGGCAAATTGCTTTCAAACTTTGTGTTGATTCAAGGTGTTATGTGACGACATTTTCTACATATTGATTGTGAGTTTTGTGGTGTTATACAAGAGGGATTCAAGCTGAATTTTGCAGACTTTGAGCTGCTTATTGCGTTTGGAGTTTTAGATTGGTTTTCAGATGTGATACTGCAAACTTTGAGTTGTTTGTCACATTTGAAGCTATTGTAGAACGCTCAAGCAAAGGGGGTAACTTGCAGACTTTGTGCTGCTTTTATTTTCTATGTTTGTGCATGTAAAGTGCATCATGTAATTAGACTTTGAGTTGCTACATATTGTACTTGGTTACCAGAAAACCATCTTAAAAAGGTTGATAGGAGAGTAAGTTGTCAAAGACTTTGAGCTTTCAATTTGTTTTCCCATCCCGGAGGAGCAACGAAGGACTTTGTGCCTTCATGGAAACTTTGCTTCTTTCTTTACTTCATCAATTATTTATGCTTTCAATTGTGATTCTTTTTTGAAATAAGAGAAAAGGATAATTGCCTTTTCTGGAAAAAGAGAACAAGACAAGAGTTTCACCTAGGTTTAGAATAGATTTGTAGCTAGAATTAATTTCTGAATTGGTAAAATAGAAAGCGAAGGGGGAGCCTTCCCTTTGAAAATAGGAGAGTTTATCTCACGTACTGTGGCTGAAACCACAATTTTGTATGCTTTCCCAAGTATACAAAATTTTCAACTAACAGATTGTAATACATTAGAATAAAATAATAATAAGATATTAGAAAAATTGGTTTTATTATTATACTTCAATGTTAAAATATATTCAATAAAACATCAAAATAAAATAATAAAATAAGTATATAATCTGCAATATCATAATTATTAGTAATAATATATTATTTTCAAAAATATATATTATTATGATAATAAGCCTTTAAAGGCAGCAATTAAATCTAACAAAGGGATATATTTTATGAAAAGTCACCTCTTTCACCAAACAATACATTCCTCCCATGAGTCACCTACCTTGAATGGTATAAATAGAAGGAAGGAAAATAAGGAAGAGGGAAAAACATGGAGAAACAGAACAACACAACAATGATTGTTATGCATTGGAATGTAGAGCCATTTAATATATATATATATATATATATATATATATATATAATTTAATAGGCATACAAGTATATATGCATAGATATAGATAAATTTTATAATGAATAATATGCAAGAATAAAGAATATATATGAATAAGGAAAGAATAATTATATAAACATATATATATGAATACTAATGGATATAAGTAAAAGAATAATTATATATATATGAAGTATATATATTCACGATTATGCAATAATGGTGCTTGCAACAATTATTGAGCCTTATAAGTAATAACGATCTTAATATAATAATGAATAGATTAATATTTATTTAAATGATCAATCAAATGTACGATTGAAGGAAGGCGATTAAGGAATAAAGAGTCATGGGAAGACACAGCTTATCAAATTTCAAACCAAGATTACTTCATTAAAAAGAACAATCATTTGGAAAGAAGAAACCCTAAACCTAATCAACAAGTGAATTCTAGGGAAAACCGGGTAAGGGACATTACAGTGGTATCAGAGCATAATCCTGCCATCCTGTGGAAGAAAAGAAGAAGGATCCATTGAAGATTATATATCTAAATTTCAAATGCTATCAATAATGGGACAATGCCCAAGCAAAGAGGAAAGGAGCACTTTCATTGGAAGAAGAACGTAAGGAACCACACCACGAGTAAGAGGACTTGAGCCAACAAGACAATGAAGACCTCTTCTAGATACGCCACCCAAGATGTGACAAGATGAGCCCACTTGGGCCAAGGGGGTACTTGCCTCTGGGGTATCCGAGGGTACTGCCTTTGGGTCTAGAGGAGTTAAGACACCAAGTGTCCTATAATGGCGGTCATTGCGACCGATGGCGGACATTATGTCCGATAATGGCGATCATTGTGACTGATGGTGGTCATTACGACCGATAATAGGTGGACCTTGTGTCCAATTATGGCGGACATTGCGTCCGATAATGGCGGTCATTGCGACCGATGGCGGTCATTACGACCGATAATAGGTGGATCTTGTGTCCGATTATGGCGGTCATTGCGACCGATGGCGGACATTGCGTCCGATTATGGTGGTCATTGCGACCGATGGCGGACATTGCGTTCGATAATGGCTGACATTGCGTCTGATAATGGCAGTCATTGCGAACGATGGCGGTCATTGCAATCGATAGTGGCAGTCATTGCCATCGATAATGGATAACTTTTTTCTATAAGGGAGGAAACTAAGCAAACTCGAGAGGTTAAATCATAAGAGGAAGGGAAAGAGTTGGCATGATGGATCCTAGGCTCCCCATCAAGTCATGCTTCCTATACTCTCTTATGGTTGAACCCTCCAAGGATAGGAGATGCATTAGGAATATGTGTGTGTCAGCCATTGTGTATGTGATGAATGTTAGAGCTAATCACTATGTATTTGGAATTTGTCATTGTGTTTATGACTACTTTATGCTTAAAAACTATGAAAATGTAAAAAATGTTGTTTGGCAAGTTGCTTAAGCTGGTTGGTTGTTTGTTTGAGCTACTTGCTTGCATGATTGAGCTACTTGCTTGCATGCTTGAGCTACCTGCTTGTCTACTTGAGCTAGTTGCTTATGTGCTTGAGCTACTTGCTTGTTTACTTGAGCTAGTTGCTTGTGTCTTGAGCTACTTGCTTGTTTACTTGAGCTAGTTGTTTGCATGCTTGAGCTACTTGCTTGTCTACTTAAGCTAGTTGCTTGTATGCTTGAGCTACCTACTTGTCTACTTGAGCTGGATGTCTACTTGTTTGAGTTTGTTGCTTGCGTGCTTGAGCTACTTGCTTGCCTACTTGAGCTAGTTGCCTACTTGTTTGAGTTGGTTGCTTGTGTGCTTGAGCTGGTTGCCTACTCACTTGAGCTAGTTGCTTGCATGCTTGAGCTACTTGCTTGCGTGCTTGAGCTACTGAGTTGGTTGCTTGTGTGCTTGAGCTACTTGCTTGTCTACTTGAGTTGGTTGCTTGTGTGCTTGAGCTACTTGCTTGTCTACTTGAGTTGGTTGCTTGTATGCTTGAGCTACTTGCCTGTGTGCTTGAGTTACCCGCTTGCTTGAGCTACTTGTTTGCCTAGTTGAGCTACTCGCTTGCTTGGTTGAGCTACTTGTTTGCTTAGTTGAGCTACTTGAGCGTTTGCTTTAATTTTTGATTCATGTGGTTTTAAGTTGTACTGAGTCACAAACTCTAACTCATTGCTTTTGGGAGTTATAGAGAAATAGAAGAACTTAAGAATATTAGTCAATACATTTTCCTCATAACTAGAGTAACCATCACTTGCGTTAGAACTTCCAACTCCTATCAAAGATAATAGCATCACCACAAGAAACATCTTAAAATCACACATCTTAGATCATGATTGCTTGAGGGCAAACAATCTTGGGCGGGGAGGACTGTCATGTCCCCGAAATAGCAATACCATAAAGACCCAGTGTTAAAATACAAATAAATTAATAAATTAAATAAATAGCAATATTAATGTTAAATATAAAATAAATGTGTACCATATCAATATAAAAATATATAAATATGAAATAACAAATATAATAATAATATATAGGCAAATTATTGTTATTACATTCTAGTGTTAAATAACTTAATATAAAAAATAATAATAATAAATAAATATTATAATCATTACACATCAAAGATTGTAATACATTAGAATAAAATAATAATAAGATATTAGAAAAATTGGTTTTATTATTATACTTCAATGTTAAAATACTAAGTAGCCGGGTTCGGCTCCCTGGCTCAGGGTCCTGGTCCGGGTTCGCTCCGGGTACCGGTCCTGGTTTGGTCCGTTTGTGGGTTCGACCAGGGTTCGGTATTTGTAGTCCCGGTTCGTCGGTGAAGAACCCGGGCGAACCCGAGAAGAACCCAGGCGAACCCAAGGCGAACCCAACAAGAACCCACGTGTTTGGACGCATAAAAGCGTTTTTTTTTTGCATTTTTTAATATTTTTCTGCAGTTTGACTTTGACCCACGCCCAAGGGAACCCTAAAAGTGACCTCTAAAACACTTTAAACACCTAAAATGCATCATTTTTATTCATTTGTTTTGCAAACAAGCATTTTCATTCCAAGAGGCTGAGTTCTTATTTTAAAATTTTTGCTTGCTGGGTTGATAAAAGGAGTTGAAGATTGATCAGTGAAGCTTCTACAAACGATTGCATTGCCATTCCTACAGATTTGCAAGTGTTTATTGACTGCCACAAAGATTGTTGAGGGATATTTTTGCAAAGAGGTAAGCTTTTCTCACATTTTTTTGAGTTTTTTCATCCATTTTTTTGTTTTACATTTTACAAACCAGAAACTTTGTTTTGATTCATTTTATGATTTATATATGTTTTTCCTTTCCATTCTTCTATGAATGTATGCAAGATTCAAAAGAGCTAGGTTTTATAAATCAATATTTTCTCTTCATTCAAATTTTGAATGTGTTGTTTGCAAACAAATTGCCATAGGAATCACAATGTCAATGGGTTCTACCTCCGGCTCCGTAGCTAAACCAAACTCGAAGTTCAAAACAAATCCTAATTCTCCTTTATGGCAGTATGTTGAGATGATAAAACAGGTTCCAGGTGGTGGTGGTTATCTTTGGAAATGCAATGGGTGTGGCGTTACATATACTAGTTCATACCATAGGGTGAAAGCACATTTGTGTGGCATGAGTGGAAAAGGCATCACTCCTTGCCCTGGAAAAAAAGATGCACCAATTCCACCTGAGACAGTTGCAAAATACATTATGGAGCAAGATGCAGCAGATCAACGGGAAGCCCAAAAAGGAAATCACCCTTTGTAAAAAAAAAAATCAAAGGGAATGCAACCCCCATCCAATCCCAATATTGTGGGAGAAGACCACCCATTTATTGTCATTCTGGATCTTCAAGCTCGAAGTGCACAACCTATTGCAAACAAGAGATCAAAGGGGCCTTTGGAACTTGCATTTCAAAATGAGAGTAGAGCCCTTGCCGACCAATGTGTAGCAAGATGCCTATATGCCAATGGATTAGCTTTTAATGTTGTTCGTTCTCCATATTGGAAAGAGATGTTGAGAACGGTTAATGAAGCTCCAAAAGGGTACAAGGGCCCGGGTTATGAGAAGGTGCGTAGCACTTTATTGGAAAAGGAGGTTGAGTTGGTTGAAGATGCATTGAAGCCTATAAGAGATTCATGGGTTGAGACAGGTGTGTCCATTGTTTCAGATGGTTGGAAGGACTCAAAAAACCGGCCTTTGATCAATGTCATAGCGGTGTGCCCTAAAGGGGCAATGTTTTTGAAAGCCGTGGATTGTGAGGGCCAAGTAAAAGATGGAGAATTTATTGCTAGTATTCTCATTGCAGCCATTGAGCAAGTGGGAGCCCGCAATGTTGTTCAAGTTGTAACGGACAACGCTAAGAATTGTAGAGCAGCAGGGTTGTTGGTTGAGGAAAGATATTCACATATCTTTTGGACACCTTGTGCAGTCCATTCACTCAATCTTATGATGCAAAAGATTGGGAATCAAATTGCATGGATCAAAGAATTGTATGCTGAGGCTGAGGACATTCAGATGTTCGTCACCAACCACCACTTGTCTCAAAGCATCTTTAGATCATTTTCAAAATTGGAGCTATTGAAGGTAAGTGAAGTAATATTTACATTTGTCATTTTCTGATTTTCATAATTTGATTGTGCATTCTAATTTAAATTCTTCTTTAAAGTTTATTTTTAAATTCTAATTATTTTTTTTAATTTGCAATAGGTTGCAGAGACCCGCTTTGCCTCTAATACTATCGTCTTGAGACGACTTGTGAAAGTTAAAGAGGCACTTGCTAGCATGGTGATTAGCAACAATTGGTCTATATGGAGGCAAAGCGGCACTGAAAGAGCAACAAAAATTAAGAGCATGATATTAGATGACTCATGGTGGGATCGTGCGGAGTATCTCCTTAGCTTCACCGAGCCCATTTTGAGTATGATTCGCTATACTGACATGGACAAGCCATGCATTGGAGAAATATATGATGGTATAGACTCAATGCTTGAGAAGATCAAGTGCACCATAAATGCAAGAGAGCAAGACCTTAAAGAGACTTTCTTCAAACAAGTGCAAACAATTGTTGAAGAAAGATGGAACAAAAGTGCACCATAAATGCAAGAGAGCAAGACCTTAAAGAGACTTTCTTCAAACAAGTGCAAACAATTGTTGAAGAAAGATGGAACAAAATGACAACTCCATTACACCTTCTTGCCTTTGCATTGACTCCAAAATACTACAGTAGTCAGCTTCTTTCACAGCCAGGAAGGCTTCCTCCATATAGAGATTTAGAAGTGGCTGAAGGGTACAAGGCAGCATTTATGAGACTCTTCCCTGACCAAGATTTGCGATCTGTAATCACGAGTGAGTTCATTGATTTTGTGCACTCAAATCATTTAGATGCTGATGCTTCTCGTGACAGGTTCTTAAAGGATGCTCATAGTTGGTGGTACTTCCATGGACAATACTTCCAAAATTTGCAGCCCCTTGCAATCAAAGTTTTATCACAAGTAAGTTTAATAAATTTTCATATTTTAGTTTTACTTTTAAAATTTAAAAGTTTCATAATTTCATTTATAATTTTAAATTTTTTAATTGTTTACTTTGTCTTCATAGGTTGCTAGTTCATCCGCATCTGAGAGGAATTGGAGCACATATTCTTTCATCCACTCAGTAAAGCGCAATAAATTGCTCTCAAAAAGAGCGGAGAACTTAGTAAATGTGCATTCCAACTTGCGTCTCCTTTCACACAAACAACGTGACTACAAGGAAGGGGAGACGAAGTTGTGGGATATAGGGCTAGAGGATACTGACTTGGATGCTTCCACTTCCCACCATGTTGCATATGAGGAGTCCGATATCCAACAGGAGCATGGGCACAATACTAGTGCTAGTGACAGTGCCATTGGCACTACTTGTGATTCATCTAGTCTTCCTACTTCATCTAATGTCAATGTTGACAATGACTTTGATATAGATGATTTAGAGGATCCATTTGATGATTAAAACTTTAATAGTGTTGTAATATTGAACTTGAAGTTTGAAGTTTGAACGATGAATATTTATAATTTTATATTTATCATGCATGTTATCATTCAAGTTTATGGTGGTTTTGTTGTTTATATGATGTTATGTGATGTTCTAATCCTAATTCATGCTTCTAGGCTGCATATATATATATTTTTTAATTTTTACATGTTTTTCAGTTTTTGTACTAACGAACCCAAAACGAACCGAACCCACCCCCCAAAAAATTTAGCCGAACCGGCGAACCGAACCCCCGAACCCGAACCCGAACCCGAACCGGCTACTTAGTTAAAATATATTCAATAAAACATCAAAATAAAATAATAAAATAAGTATATAATCTGAAATATCATAATTATTAGTAATAATATATTATTTAAAAAAATAGATATTATTGTGATAATAAGCCTTTAAAGGAAGCAATTAAATCTAACAAAGGGATATATTTTATGAAAAGTCACCTCTTTCACCAAACAATACATTCCCCCCATGAGTCACCTACTTTGAATGGTATAAATAGAAGGAAGGAAAATAAGGAAGAGGGAAAAACATGGAGAAACAAAACAACAATAACAATGATTGTTATGCATTGGAATATAGAGCCATTTAATATATATATATATAATTTAATAGGCATACAAGTATATATGCATAGATATAGATAAATTTTATAATGAATAATATGCAAGAATAAAGAATATATATGAATAAGGAAAGAATAATTATATAAACATATATATATGAATACTAATGGATATAAGTAAAAGAATAATTATATATATATGAAGTATAAATATTCACGATTATGCAATAATGGTGCTTGCAACAATTATTGAGCCTTATAAGTAATAACGATCTTAATATAATAATGAATAGATTAATATTTATTTATATGATCAATCAAATGTACGATTGAAGGAAGGCGATTAAGGAATAAAGAGTCATGGGAAGACACAGTCAATCAAATTTCAAACCAAGATTACTTCATTAAAAAGAACAATCATTTGGAAAGAAGAAACCCTAAACCTAATCAACAAGTGAATTCTAGGGCAAACCGGGTAAGGGACATTACACGCCCAGTGTTTTTAAACCTTGTTGGGTTTGTGTTTTCCCTAACCTCCTGATGGCCCGACTTGTTTCTTCTTTTGTAGCGTCAAGTGCGTTGGTCTATAGTGTAGTCGGAGAGTTGGAGGTTCTCACAACTTCGTAACTCTCGACTTTGGGTTACAAAGTTTCAACTTTTCGTGACAAGGCGATGTGTTGTTCATCCCACATGTTTCAAGGCGCTGCCTATGCATTTAATGAGGCGTACAATACAACCTAGAGATGTCTTATCAAGGATTTTTGTAAAACACACAAATCTTAGGGTTTGCTTAACTGAGGATTGAATAAACCGTCATATTAATTCAACACCAAAGGCTTGTCTTGTCATTTTACATGGCTTAAGGTGGTGGAGACTTATTTGGTTGAGTTTTCAGTTGTACCCCGCTATCTGCAATTACTTCTTCAAGCAGACGAGTGTTCCTTCGTGTTCTGTGAGCTCATGCAGTCTGAAATTGGAAATCGTTGGCTCGGCATAAGGTACATGGAGCTGGGATCCTTTAAGCTGGAGGAATTCTAGGGGCGTTTGGAAAGTAATAGAAAATCTACTGTTGACGCAAAATTGTTAGAAAGCGGATTAGCTCATGCTGGGGATTTTCCAGAAGTCGTGCTGAGTGTGGACCTAGTAGGTGCATGCGCAAGAAGGTATATTCCAGGGATGCGGGAAATCAAAGCCGTGGATGGGACTGTTGTTGCTAAAATCTCTCCTAAAGTTGTTTCCCAAGCGCTAAAGATCCCTGAGAGAGCGCCTGTAAAAGACATGTTTGTTGCGGTGGCTAATGAGTTTTTCAAAGCAAATGAGGACTGGTGCAAGAATTCTATGGCCAAGGGGTGGTTGAAGTCAGAAAAAAGAGGTAAGTCACAGTTACCTGCTAAACTTAAGAGAATGCATTTCGAAGGGGAAATCGCAGATGCCATTGGTTTGTTACATCGCATTTTTGGAAATGCACAAATTGAATCTTTTGAAGATTGGATGTGTCAGTTTATTTTGGTTATCTGTGATGAGAATGTGTTCATTGATTGGGCTAAGATAATTTGTTTCCATTTGAATGAACAATTAGTCAATTTCCAAAAAATTGCTACCTTCCATTTGTGCTCTTGCTTAATATATATTATAGCTAGTCAAAGATCCATTTGGCCGGGATTAAAGCCACAAGTACCTCCAACTTCTGGCATGCCTGTTTACAAGTGTTATTTGCAATTTACCAAGCAGGTTGGAATGGGAATTTTTGCCTTGTCAATGATGCATTCTTGATGGAAGCTGTGAAGAAATTGGATGGAAACCCTGAAATGTGTCTTTCTCCCCAGTCAATGTCTTTGGTATCAAAGTTTGGAAGTTTCTATATTCAATTTGACAAGTTTTCCTATATGAGGATAGGAGGTTTGAAGAAAGCCCCGTTAAAATTGCCTAGATATCCTAAGGATTTGCTGGTGTTCTTGGAAGTCTGTAGACAAATGGCAGTGGTGAACGTAAAGTACATGAATATGGGGAATCGGGGTTATGTTTTCCCGTTGATGACTCCTTCCTTCACGTGTAAAAATAATCAGATGGCCAAGTGCGCTGAAGGAATTCTTAAAGAATATAACCTCCAACATTTATTCATGAGGGCTAATTTCGATAGAAAGGGTTTCGTGAGACATAATTTATATGGAGGGAATTCATACCAACATCAACCTTCTATCGAGGACTTTTGGGAAGATTGTGTCGATGAAAATGAGGTTTTGAAAAGGGATTATATGAGGTTAACCCTCAGGCAAATACAAGTTTTTGGTCTTTATTTCCAGGTTCCTGAAAGTGCAACTGAAGATTCGATGGTCATTGATCCCGAATATGAAAAACTCTCTGATAAATCTCATCCCAGGGTTGATTGGACGAAAAATGAAGTTTTGAACATGAATACGCGAGCTGCCCCAGTGTTGAAAAGAACTCGGGATTGGTTAGAAGGAAAATGGCGACAAGTTGCTGGTTCTACTCAAGAACCAAAATCATCTCAGTGAAATGAACAAAGTTCTACTCATACTGTTGCAGGGAGTACATCATTAGGGAGATTGGCTACTAGGTCTTCTAGTGCAAATTCACAATCCGGGGGCGATGGTGAGAAGCCTAAAGAAACGGCTAAATTGAAGTCAGTGTGCAAATAGGACAACATCTCTACTCCTACTCCTAAAAAGAAGACCAGCCAAACAAAACCTGTGTTTGATGATTCCGAGGCCATTTTTAAGCAAATTGTTGAAGACAATACTTTCCCTCCTTTGTTCAAAGTACCCTCTTCCCCGAGTGGAAAATATACCTATCACTCCTGGTGAGTCTAAGGAAATTGCTCAGGGAAATAAGGATTCTGTTTTGGTAGAAGCCTCCCCGGTATGGCTAAAAAAAGCAATAGAGAAAAAGAGAAAATATACTCCTACAACAACAGTTGGAATAGATACAGTTGCCAAGCTTCTCCAAACTTCCTCGAGACCAAAGAAAGCTCAGAAAATGTCGAGAATGCTGATTGACCCTACTTTTGGTAATCAAGTACTGGAAATTGCAGATCCTATAAAAGATTTAAATGATGATGGGATAACAGAGGCTGACTATAAAATCACACATGTGTATATGGGACCCCAAAGACCACACATGTGTATATGGGACCCCAAAGACTTGAAGGTGATGTGTATCATGGTAATTAGTCAGTCAATGCTTTGATTAAGCGGGTAAAGGAAGAAAGAAAGGAAAAGGTGAAATTGCAATCTCAGGTTCTTGATTTAAAGAACTTTATTTCTTCTTTAGTCCCCCCTTGTATATCCAGCGGAGCCTCAAGTTCTCAAGTAGAAGTTATTGATGGGTCTACAATGCAATTAATCAGAAAGAATCTGAGCTATTCCCGTGCTGCTAGCGAATGGATTGATGAAACTTCTCAGGAGGTTATCCTCTTTATTAGTAAATTTGTGCTTTTCTACGCTCAAGTTGTTGATAAGAGGAAAGAATTGATGGCAGAGCTACAATAGATCAGGAAAGATCAGACTAGCCTCTACGTGCTCTCACAAGAAATAAAAGAGTTGATTTCTATGGATCAAATGAAATTGATCAATGAACAAATTGTGAATGATCCAAAGGAGTTAGATCCTTCTTGGTTCGACTCATTGGAGTGGAAATTAGGTATTTATAACAACCTGGTAAAGGAGATTTCTAAAACACTCGATAGGTATCTGGACATGTTGGTGGAGATTAAAGGTAATTGTCATGACCTAAATGTAGAGATAACTATGAGTTTGATGAGAAGATCTTGGATTCAAAGGAAATTTGTTTGAAATTCAAAGGAAATTTGTTTGAAATTCAAAGAAGTATTTAATAAGGAGATGGCAGATCTTGCCATGATTACCAGAGAATCTTTCTTAAAACTCGGTAGATTGCAAGTCTACCTTAATTCCTTTAAAACTTAAGCAAATAGGAGGTTTGACACTATAAACGACTCTGAAGCCGCTTTAACCAAATGGAGGACCGGACTGCAGATCATCGTAACACCGGGGAGCAAGGAGATATTTGCAATTATTACCAAGTACAAAGACTACAAATCCAAGATGAAGGCACAAGAAAAACTGTTGTAGCAAGAAGCGGTCGAGAACCTGGAAGATGAAGAGGCTGAGGCGGAGGGTCATGATGCATAGTTATTTTTAGTATTTCATGACACTTTCTTTTAATTTGGCTCTTTTAAGTTAAAGACCTTTAATTATTCGGTACGATTACTTTCAAGAAACCGTTACCAAAGACAATTGCTTATGCTTTAAATATGGTTTTGGCTGATGTGATTCAGATCTTTTGGGCAAACTTGATTTACTCATTAGAGCAAAAAAAACTTTGTTTAATTCAATGCTTTCTATTATCCTAATATAGAATGCAATGGTGGAATTTATGCATTCGTAATCTTTGAATTATGGTGTATGAATCTGTTTTGCTTATGTTGAATATTCTGCCAATGTGTGATCTATTGTTGGGTGATATATACTTTGATTCATTGCATCATTGTGGTATTGTTTATCTGTGAATAGGGATTCTGTGGTGATTTTTGATTTAATTTTAGTCGTGGAGTATTTTTAGTTTTATTATATGAAGTCATTGAATGTCTTTAAAGCTTTTTGGTTAAAAGCCCCTTCCTTTATTTGCTTTTTGGTTAAAAGCAACCTTAGTTAAAAATTATTCCTTGAATATCAAATGAAGGTAGCTGCCACCTTTTAAAATAAGCAGAGAATCAATTTGGAAATTATATTATTATTGATTCAATTGTGGTTACATTTGTCACCTTAGTGGGCGTGAGAATATAGAGTTAGGTGATAAATCTGTCAACCAACACAAGTCACCATAGGATCATGCATTCCTTAAAATATTTTACTTGTGTGTTACTTAGCTCTTTGTGACATAAATTCAAATGAAAAGCAGAAAAAAAATTCCTATACCAGCACACAATTATCCTGATATGGTAGAAGCTATTGAAGAACTGAAAAAGGGAAAGTATTTTGTACATTCTCAATCTGATTTTAATTGCTATGCGTTTATGGTTTGTAAGGAATTTGAAAAGAGAAGAAAAAAGAAAAGAATGGTTATAAACTATAAACCTTTAAATGCAATTACAATCTCTTTTCCTTACCCTATTCCAAATAAATCTTATTTATTGGAAAAGGTAGCTAATGCAAAGATATTTTCTCAGTTTGATTGCAAATCAGGATTCTATCAGATAAGAGTGAAGAAGGAAGATGAATACAAGTCAACTTTCGGTTGCCCATTTGGACATTTTGAATGGACAGTCATACCCTTTGGACTAATGAATGCACCCTCTTATTTCTAGGAAAGAATGGATAAAATATTTTGTGGCTGTGAAGACTTCCTTTGTGTGTATATTGATGATATTTTGATATTTAGGGAAGACTTTGATGAGCATAAAGCTCATTTAGAAACATATTATAGATTAGCTTTAAATTTTGGGATTGTTTTGTCCCTATCAAAAATTCAATGGTGTCAAGATTCTTATAAGTTCTTAGGAATTGTTGTTAATAATGGTGAACTTGAGATTCAACCTCATATCAAAGACAAAATCCTTGAATTTCAGCCTCCATTAAATACCAAGGAGCTGCAAGGATTCTTGGGTATTTTAAATTATGTAAATAATTTTTGTCTAGGTGTATGATTTGACTGAGAGCCTTCACAACAACTCCTTACCAAGCGAAAACCACAATGGAGTAAAATTCATGAGGACGTTGTCAAGATCATTCAACAAAAGGTACAAAATCTCCCTATTCTACATGTTCCTACAACTGATCAGTTTGTGTTATATAAAGATGCTTTAGATCATGCGTGGGGAGGACACTTATGTTTCATCAGAGATGGAAAATAATATATTTTAGAATATGCAAGAGGTGTATTCCCCCAAGATGTGAGAAAATGGATTTCTTTTGATAAAGAAATCTATAGTGTAATTAAGAACTTAAAGAAATTTGCTTTAAAACTCATGCATCTGAAGAAATTTATTATTAAAACTGATTGTACCAGATTCCTCACTGTTAAAGAAAAAGATCATGGTTGAAAGGATGGCAGGGGGAAGTATTCTAGATGGCAAGAATATTTAAATTTGTTCAATTATGAAGTCCAACATATTCCAAGGAAACAAAATATAGTTGCAGATTATTTGAGTAGACAAAGTCTTGGAGTATTTATGCAAAATCTAGCTTCATCACAAAACAATCTAGGTTTTATAATGACTAGAGAATTTGATGTCTATTTTCAAAATTTAAATCAAGGAGCCCAAAGGACCATATTAATGAGAGGAGCCAATAAGAAATTTCTAGACTATGCTAATACTTCAGCAAAAACACTCTCTCATATAGGGTGTATATTTGAACCAGTAATTTCTAGAGATAATTTTGGTGAATTCTCTATATTAAAAATAAATACTGATTACCAGTATGTATTATTATTAGATATCATTAGAAAACCATTCTTTACATGGTTAATCTCTTGCCTGGCACTAGCCATTGTCTATATTTTGGATTTCTTTAAATATGCCGAACCAAAAAGGGTTAATCCAGATTTCCATCTTGATGAAAAAATTGTTACACGGGTTATTATCAAGCTCAAGCTAAATGGGAATCCTTTTTATCTCAATTATATTATGATAATAATCTGCAAGATTGAAATATTTGCCATAAATTCCACCTATATGCCAGATGGTGACCTCTTAGTCAAGAACAGGTTTGGGACTATGGTGATTTGACACCTCCACTACTGTCACCAGCATCCAACTCATCCAGAAGTAATGATGAGTACCATATTTACAGTGACTAAAAGGGAATCTTTCTTTGTAAAAGGACAGTCAATGTCGACACCTCCTTTTTAGATAACCAGTTTACCCAGTAATATAGGTCATATTCCCTTTTACCACTCAGTCCGGTCATTTCTTTGCTATAAATAAGCCTTTCTGGAAGCATTGTGGGCATCAGGTCTTAGAGTTTGGAAAATCTTCTTAGAGTCTTTAAGTCTAGTGTCTATTTGTCTCTTGCATTTTATTGAGTATGCTCTATCTTTGCGCGTAATTGCGATCTGGGATATCAGAAAGATAATCCGTATAAGTATTGTAAAGCTTATTTTCTGAAGTTTTTGAGGGTCCTAGGCATTTTCCATTCTACAATGGCCTTGATCTTGTGAGGGTCCACCTTGACTCCCTCATGTGAAACAATATGATCTAGGTACTCCACTTTTTTGACTCCAAAACACACTTGGATGGCTAGCATAAAACTAAAGTTCAAGAATGTCCAAATCCTAATTCACACATTGCAATTGTTCCTCCCAAGTTTTGCTGTATTTAAGATGTCATAAAAAAATACCTAAACAATTTTTTGTAGAAATGCCATGAGGATAGAGTTCATCAAACTTTGAAATATAGATAGTGTATTTGTGAGGCTAAAAGCTATCACCAAAAATTTAGTGGCTCTTATGGATTCAGAAAGTGTATTTGTGAGGCTAAAAGCTATCAACAAAAATTTAGTGGCTCTTATGGATTCAGAAAGCTATCTTATGTACATCCTCATCTCTTGCAAATCCTTTACAAAACCTATAAGGACCATAATACTTGGGTGCAAGCTTGTTATCATTCTTCTATTGTTTCCATGACATTCGCTTATATGACTATAATTGCACAAAGACTCAATCTCCTACTTCAAAAATTCCTTTCACTATGGTGTTGATCCACTTGTTGATTCATTCTATTATGTGCCATTGCCAAGTTCTCCCTAAGATTAGCAAGTACCTCTTGTTGATGTTGGATGTGTTATTTAACTGTTTGAAACTTTGTGTGTGCCTACAATGAAGAGGTGATTAATGGTGGATAGTACCCACATAGTGTCAAAAATAGAGACATTTTGGATAAAGTATTGAAAGAAGTGTTATACAATCATTTTGCTAATGACAACCATTGCACCCATCTCTCTTGTTTATCCAAAGAAAACATCAGAGATAACCCTCTAAGAACTTGTTGACTCCATATGGTTGGGGATGATATGGCAAACTATGAGCAAGCTAAGTGTCCAAACATGAAAATAAACCAGTCCAAAAATTACTTGTAAATATAGCATCATGATCATTTATTATGACTTTTGTAGCTCCATGCAATTTTTTAATATAATCCATAAAAGTTGTTGCTATAGTGCTTGCTACAAATTGGTGTGACAAAGCACAAAAATGTGCATACTTTGTGAGTCTGTCCATCAAAACCATGATGGCATTTGTCCTTTAGACTTGGCAAACCTATGATGAAATGTAATGTCCCCGATTTAGCCCTACACTCTACAATTGGTTTTAGCCTATTTCCAAAAACTCATAGGCTAAGCAGATTGGGAACACTTACTATCTATAGTAAGTCATGTTACTGCTCAATTGGCATACAGATGTGGTTTTGACAAACTTACTATTTATAGCAATATGCTATTTTTGGTAAGTGTATTTATAGCAGTATCACTCTAGCAGCAACTCAATCTTTTGCAGTTCAGTGTGGCCGATCAGTTTGGCTTTTTGTTGAGTTGAAGTGAATTTACTATTTTTGGCAGTGACTATTTTTAGTAAGTCTAATTTTGGCAGTATCATCATCTGCAGTTTAGCTCAGGTCATCATGCTATTTGTGGTAATCCTTCAGTTTTAGTATTGGCATTGGTTTTGGTTATCTCCTTGGACTAAGTGTTATACTTAGTTAATTTCATGTTTTTAAGTTGTTCCCCCATGCGTAGGAGTCATAACTTCATGTTGTTTTAAAGAGGGGACATTAAGGGGTCATGTTGAGCATTTAATGATTTATTAAATGCTTTATTGTTGCAAATAGAAATGGACGCCTAAAGAGAAGGGAAATAATGTTTTATTATTTCACAATAAAGTGAATGGTTGAAGGTGGCGTCCCTTGGGAAGTTGAAGTGATTCAACTTTTTGGAATTCGAAGTGTTTCATTTGCCCATTGAAACTTATATATTGTTGCATTGTAGAGAGCTGATTATGTTATGTTTTGGAAAGCAAAGTTATGTTGCTGGTTTGAAATCCAGAATCCGGCTAAGGGAAAGCTTAGCAATTCTATTCCACTCTTCGGGCCTGAAACTATGGTTCCCTAGATGATGGATTGAGAGTGTGCTTCATTCAGAAGTACATATTGAGCTTCAATGTTGGAGAAATTGAGGTTATTTCCAGAAATTGTGTTGCTGGTCCTTTCATGGCTAAAGGACATTTCTATTTACAGCTTTGAGTTTGATTTCTATTTTGTTATGGGTATTTGCTCTTTCCATTCCTAGACCAGGGGTGACCTTTCTTGGAGAGTTGCAGATTTAAATTTGAAGTTTATGATTTTATTTACTAAAATCGCCCTTGCAAGGAGGCCATATATTTCAGTTTGCATTGAGAGTTGTGCCATAAATAAATAGTGGTGTTTTGAGGCTGTTTCTTCATCTCAGCAAGGGCACCTATCTTCTAGTTGATCATTGCACTTGAAATCATGCAATTCGGAGGTAATTCGATTGAGTTATGAGCATTTGATAATTTCCTGTAGTTGCTGATTTGACATTTCCAGAATTACAGTTTGCTGAAACAGAATTAAATCATTTGTTGTTTCCATCTTTCTTTTTCTTTTCTCATTATGTTCTGACATGGAAACAATGTATAACTCAGTGCTTGAAAATTGGTGAAAAACATTGTAATTTGCAGCCTTCTTATTTGTACAAACTATTAATAGTAGTACTGTTTCAGTTTTCAACATTGCTGCATTATTTAATTAGTTTCACACTAAGCACCCTTGGATGGTATACCGCTAGTGAGGATAAATTGAATTGTAATCTCTTTCATACCCACTTTCAAATGGCGAATCCCCACTCTTCAGTGGATGCCTGCCGCAGCAGAAGAAGTGTTTAAATTGTAATCTTTTCCCCCCACTGTTTGGTGGTAGCGTGGAAAGTTCCTTTGGCTGGTTATCCGCCTTTATTACATTTCAATTCAGCATTAGTACTCCACCATATGTTAGCACCTCGCCTGTCAAAGGATCTTGTGTGCACATTCTTGGTGTCGAGTTTAATCTCTCTCTTTTAGTGTAATCTTTGTAATCTTTGATTCAGTAGATCCTAGGGATCCTCTGACCATATGCCCGCCCCTCCTCCTTAAGTGGTTTTAGGGCGCATTTTTGGTTAGAGTTCTTTCATGCATGTTTTGGGTTATGCTAACCTTAACAGGTGCTTGGTTATATTGTAAATGTTCGTTTAAAAATCAAAAAAATTGAGAGAGTATATTTCATGAAATCTGTGGATACTTCCTCTCAGCTTTGGCTTGGAATGGATAAGGGTTGTAGAAGACTTGGAGTCTTAATTGTCACTCTTTTATATTGCTTGCATACCATGCTACTACAACTTTATGAACATTCCCTTTGAGCCCATCCCAAAATAAATCTTGCTTGATTCTATGGTAAGTCTTCAAGAATCTTGAATGCCCACCTACTTGACAAGCATGTAGTTCTACTAAAATCTTAAACTTAAGGTTTGGGTTCTTACATAGGTACAACCTATCCTTGTACCATAAAACATTTCCTTTCCATTAAAATTTGTTTGACACACTTGAATCTTGTTGGAGTTTCTCAATGGGAGTTTGAGTATCCATATCCTCTTCCCACTCTTCTTGTGCCTCATTTACCCAATTTGCTTGTAATATGGAAATGGCATACAGTAATGGCTTTGTGGGTTCATCCCTCCTAGATAGAGAATCAACCACAACGTTCTCCTTTCCTTTCTTTTATATGATCTCAAATTCAATCCCAACATCTTCGTGACCCATTTTTGTTGTTCTTTAGATGACAACCTTTGTTCCAAGAAGTATTTGAGAGTGTCATGATCTGTCTTCATCTCAAAGTGTCTTCCCATTAGATAAGGTCTCCATTGTCTGATTGCATGTGGGATAGCAAACATTTCTTTTTCATAAATGGGTTTCAACAAATTCTTATCTTTGGGCTGGTGACTCTCAAATGCTATGGGTCGTCCTTCTTGCACGATTATTGCTCCTATGCCATTTCCTAAAGCATCACATTCCACAATGAATGCTTTAGAAAAACATGGGGTAGATAGAATTGAAGTTGTACACATGGCTTGCTTTAGCTTTTCAAATGCCCTGGTAGCTATCTCATTTCATTGGAAGGAATCTTTCTTCAAAAAGGTTGTGAAAGGTGATGCTATGCTAACATAATTCTTTACAAATTGGTGATAGTAACCAGCAATCCCTAAGAAATCCCATAGGTTTTTGAGGGTCTTAGGCATTTTCCATTCTACAATGGCCTTGATCTTATGAGGGTCCACCTTGACTCCCTTATGTGAAACAATATGATCTAGGTAGTCCACTTTTTTGACTCCAAAACGCACTTGGATGGCTAGCATAAAACTGATGTTCAAGAATGTCTAAGTCCTAATTCACACATTGCAATTGGTCCTCCCAAGTTTTGCTATATTTAAGATGTTATAAAAAAATACCTAAACAATTTTTTGTAGAAATGTCATGAGGATAGAGTTCATCAAACTTTGAAATATAGATGGTGTATTTGTGAGGCTAAAAGCTATCACCAAAAATTTGGTGGCTCTTATGGATTCGGAAAGCTATCTTATGTACATCCTCATCTCTAATTTTGATTTGATGATAATCAGAATGAAGATCCAATTTGGCAAAATAACTAACACCATTAAGCTCATTGAACAAATCATCAATTATTGGAATCGGAAACTTATCTTGTATGGTGTACTTGTTGAACTCATGAGGTGTCATCTTTCTTGTGCACCAGACCACCGGGGAGGAGTAAGCACTTTGACTATGCTTGATTTTCCTTTAACATCTCTTGCATCATCTTCTCAATATCACCTTTTTGTACATGTGGGTACCTATAGGGCCTAATGTTGGGTGGTTGGTTCCTTGGAATAGTTGAATAGCATGATCATGATCTCTTTTAGGAGGCAATCCTTTTAGCATATATTGTCATGTCCCATAAAATTGTAGTATTGAGATAAAATAAACAAAATACATATTAAAATTATAAATATTAGTAATTTAATTATAATTATCACAAGATAATAGTATAATTAAATTATCAAATATAATATCATAAATATTAAAATATAAAACAATTTAAATTAGACATCAAAAATATAAGTATAAATAAATTGAAATCCAAACATTGATTATAATTATGATTATCATGAATAACGTCATATTTATAAAAACCATTACCATAATACAAATCAGAAATATTTAATATTGCTAAATTATTATAATCATAAGATATTCATAAATTAAATAATATTATTCATGCCTCAAATTAAACAAATAAAAATCAAATCCCAAACATGTTTACCAAGTCATACACTTAAGACTAAAGGCAGCGCTTATGGTCCAAGCAATTTATTTTAGCAGCGATTCATTAAACATAGAGGCAGCAATCAACACAACCCTTCCAAAATGGTTACCGTATGGAGGGGTGCAACTCTTCTGCCCATCAAGGATATTTAAGGGAAGTCCTCTTCAAAGCAAAAAAGAATGGGGGTGGAGAGGACAAGGCAAAAAGGCATCGAAGGTATTGAGAGCAGATCAGTCAAAGCACAATCAGCAACCTCTATTGGGTAACAGTTGGGAACTATAAATCAAACACTACGGGTAATATCATTAATTATTGTGAATAAGATAATGTTATGATAGCATAGCTATAGGTAGTATTTAATATAGGCTATTATTGATGGTTGATATTTGGTAAGATTACTATGTGATGATAGGAACCCACACTTAATAAATAATGTTGATGCATAATGTTATTTAGAATATCATAATATTGATAATATTGATATTCTTATTAATGTTGTTTAGAAGTAATGGATTTTAGATGATATTTTATTGATATTACCTATGATTATTTAGGAATGATAATTTATGTTGTATATATACATATTCTTGTTGATGCCAATTACTCATTTATGTTGCTTCGTGAGAATGAATCATATGTGGTATTATTAGTCTTTATTAGATTGGCAAATACTATATATATTATGTTCGATTATCCAATAATGATGCTTGCAGCAATTATTGAGCCTTATAAATAGTTATGATGCTTAATATAATTATGGATAATAGATTCTTATCCGTTGAGTTTCACTAATAGTATCTTTTGAGTGCAAAGAAACAAGAACAATTGCATCTTAGGAAGATACATCATCACATCAAGGAAGAAGACGGATCGGGCTCAGGAAAATAAGTCTGTAAGAAGTCCAATTAGTTCAACTATCGAGGGTAAGCACCCTCAACCAATTGATATACCATTGAGGTTTATATAATCAAATTCCAGTGACAGTGGGTTACAGTGTAATGCCTAACTCATATCTTATTAAAATCCATATTGGTGAATGTTCTAATTTGTGATGATTTGTGAATTCAATAGGATCAGTGAATACATAGAGTGATTAAATGACATGTTGCAATCAATAGATATATGTGTCTATATATTGAGTTCATCTCTACAGCATAAGTGAATTTCACATATAGAAATAAATGGATGTTATTTGTCTAGCCACAATAATATTGTTTACAACAATTATTGTGTCTCATTGAGCTTTTATGACTTTCCCTTGAAGAATAGACTTTGGACCAAAATTCTCTTTCGCTAATGCTCACCAAGGAGAGGATGGTTGTGGAGGGAAGGCTGGTAAATTTGGTCCCATGATGGATGTCCCAAGACGGGTGATAACCTTGAGGGAATCCACTTGGAGACTGGTCACTTGCCCTTGGCACTGTAAGTTCGTCACTCCTCCAATGAGTTTAGGCAAGAGGAAACAAGGCAAAGATCTATTCCGATCAAGAGTAATAAGTCATATCAGATTATGTTAGTTATGCACTAGTTGATAATAATGCATTTCATTTATCTTATTCCACTAATCTTTCATTACTCTTTTATCAAACAATCTTTTAAATCAAAATTTTAATCTGTACATTTTATGTCTCTAATATGGGGACATTACATATATCCAAAAACTATTGAGTGACTATCTATAACTGCTTGCAGATCTAGTGTTGTAGGGATCTTTGATTGATAGGCTTCTAATGAAAACAATTGGGCCACAATCCCATCAACCCCCTTGTTCAACATTTTTGAATATGATAAGAGCTTACTATTTGCAGAGACTTTGCATGCAACCCTCATAGTTTGATAGTCTTGCCTTTTGACTGAAAATGTATGAATAGCTCCTAGAAGTTTATCTCAATTGTTCCCAACATAGTAAACCATTGGAATCCCAACATGATGTCTCCTACACCCATGGAGATAATGGAGATAACAAACATTGGAAAATCAAGTCTGTAATCTCCCATGGACAATTTAATGCTATCACATTTCCTTGAATAACTGGCAATACCCCCATCTACAATCATGACCTAAAATTTTGGAGCTGGATAGATAAAATAATTTAGATGAGCAACTAATTTCTTGTTGATGAAGTTGTGAATGCTTCTTGAGTCTATCAAAACTGTTACTCTCTATTTCTTCAAGAAACCCATTTGGTGCTAATTTTCAAAAGTGCACGAGAAAAAATTGTTGGCTAGGTATCTCCCGATCCCTCATTTTGCTCATTGCCAAACTCTAATATTCCTTCATAATCTTTTTTTCACTCAGCTCTTCAATGTAGAACAATTTCTTTTCAACACATTTATGTCTTTTACTCTGCTTGTTATCATAGTTAGAACATAACCATTTTTCTCATTTTTCTTTAATTAGTTGAGTCGTCAATCTAGTGGGTTGAGGGAATGGTTGTGTCGAAAAATTCTTGTCTCTTATGCCATTGAACCCTTGTCTTCTAGGAGCTAAAAACTTTTCTACCTTGCATGTTAGGACAAAAGAATCAGATATATAAGTAGAACTAAACTTGTGTACCTCATGTTGGATGCGAACCTTGAGCCCACCATGAAACTAGTTATTCAATTTATCCTTGTAATTGCCTATACTTGCAAGGGTATGTTTTGGAATTGCTGAATATAACCTTTTGACTGAACCTGTTTGTCGTAGTTTAGTTAACTAGCTGAAGTAGCTGTCTAACACACTATTGCTATAGTGTGATTGTAGCTCCTTTGTAAAAATTGACCAAGTGACAGGGAGAGTCTTTTTCTTCCTTTGAGTGCATAGCCATCGGTACCAATGAATTGCTCTGGTTCTAGATATAAGGAAGCCATTATCAATTTTTTCCCACTTGGAATTTGATGTACATAATTGTTTTTCTCCATTTGTTTTATCTATGTCAATAGATCCTTGCCATCAAACTTATGCATATCCACCTTCAGTAGTAGGTTCTAAGATCTAGGATGAGTGCTAGCATTTGGATCTAGATCGGTTGTCTTGGACGATCCACCTTGATTGCTTGAAACATTTGGTTATGAGCGTGATTGGTTCACGAAAACCCTAGTCATTCTTAGAGAATAAACTTTGATCCAAACCTTGGACACATGGTGGAATGCAAGAACACATAGCTGAAATGCTTGTGAAAGGTTTGTGTCGCTAATGCAAGTTGCATGGGAAAGAAAATGTGTTAGATCATCAAAGCAAGTGGTCAAAATGACATTGTAATTGGGTATATGAATGCTTGTACTCGTGTAAGGACATACACAAAATCTTGTGTTGTAGGGAGTATGGATGTCAAACACAAATTTGCAATTTTTCTGAATTGCTCTTTTATTCCACAACTTTGCTTTGTTAAAGAGGTGGGGATGTGAACCACATTTGCAATTATCTCCAAAGCTCCGCTCTATTAAGTTGGTGGAGGTTGGAAGTAAAAATGCAATTCGCAAAAACTACTTGTTTGCATTAGAACTCTAATTTTTTTATTTTTAACAAATTCGGTAGAGAAATGAAACCCTCATGCAATTTTGCAAAATAATTCATTTGCCAGAAAGTTTCGAAGTTCAAAATGACGAAAATCAGAGTTATTCAGGCAATTTGCAAAAAGATGCAATATGACAAAGAAACTTTGTAGTGTATTGTGGGGGAAGGTAGAGGTTGAGATGCATACTTGTAAAAATTGCACAATTGCATGAAAACTTTGCAACTCCACTTTGAACAAAAAATGTTTCTTTTAAAAGTTTGAGATTCAATTTTTGCAATATGTTGGCGTTTCAATTAGCACCTTTGGAGTGCTTATTGGAAACATACAACTATTGTAAGTGTTATAGTACTGCTCTTCAAATTATAGAGAGGAAGATCTCTCTTTGCTGATGTTCTATGTAAAAAAGGGTACTAAGGTTCCTATCTTTTTTACTCAGCGGCAGGACACAAGGGTGCATAAACACAATGTGCCATAGCTAAGTTTTTCTTTGGTTTTTGCAAATCTTAACTACGACTAAACTAGCTTCTAAACTATCCTACCTCCTCAAGATAAACAAAGCATGAGGGCATAGGAGCAAAATGGATGGGTTGGATCACTTGAATCTGCCATCTCCATAGAATATGGCCGAGGCTTTGAACTCTCAGATATATGCTGGGATAAGGTTTTATGCAAGTAAACACTCTTTACGGTAGGTTGGATCTGAGACTTGCCAAGGAGGAGGAACCCCTGTCCGAGGTATAGGCTGGGAAACAACGTACTAGAAACAACAAGGTACGAAGATATGGATATTAGGATTTCTTCTGAGGAGGAACCCCTGTCCAAAGTGTAGGCTGAAATCCAGATCTTTAAACAATATCAAACGATAGCAATCGATGACAAAATATCCAAGGAGGAGGAACCCCTATCCGAGGAGGAGATTGAAACAATAAACTATTAAAAACAAAGACGTTGGATCAACTCAAATCTTAGATCAAATATGCATACGCCATCTGACTTTCTTCTTCAAGGTTTTCCAAAGAATTACAAAGATTGGGACAGCAAAGGCACGAAATCATGCACAATTACGATCAACCAATAAACTCTCATCCAAGAGTGAACAAATACAAATATGCAAACTTTGGCAACAATGGCGCAGCAATTTTGCGTAGTAAATAAAGGTTAAACAAATAATGAGCCCAAGGCTCTTATTTATAGAAACTCAAAGGAGTAGGCAACCCTAAAATCTCTTTGAGTTAACAATCAGTTCTTGCCAATCAACAAGATTTATTCTTATGTCTAAATGTAGGTGAGCAAGCAGTTAACTGGAAATCTACTTCAGTTAATTGAAACTAAACAAAAGTCAAACTGGAAATCTACCTTAGTTGACTGAAAGCTAACTACAAGTGAACTTAAATTACAAAAGTGCCTCCAAAATAGACATCCACATTTAGTGGAGATCTGAGATCCACAAATCGTGGAAGTCAAATTAGACATCCTTAATTAGTGGGATCTGACATGCATGATCTATGGGATCCGAAGTTAACTTGGAAAGGGGCATCAAGTTAACTTCAGTCACAATTAATGTCTTTCTGGAGGGTAGGATGTCCTTCTTGGGTGTTTGACACATCATCACTCCTAGTCAACAGTCCTTCTGACCAATCGTTGACTTCTTCATACGGAGATCGTTACATGCCTGTCAATCGTCAGCTTACTGTTTGTCAGCAACTTGATGCATGTATCTCCTTCATTCTGCTTCCCTTTGGAGGGTTACTCCTTTTCTTTTTGTCTATGTTTCCATTTTGACGTGGAAGGTAGTGTAGTATTAACTGGTGGCGGCTCTGTATTGTGAATGACTACCTTCTGCGTTCTTTTGCAGCTTTATGTTTTTGACATTTTCCTTGACCTTTCTCGGCGGAAGAGTATTGTATGTTGAAACCACAAAGTTTGATGTTGAAATCGCGAAGTTTTACTGCCAACACTCCAACCGTGAGAAATGTACATGAACTTGTTGCACACACAAAATTCCAATGGTTACAATCCTCTAAACTGGCCTTGGAAGGCGATTAGATATACGAGGTGAAACCATTATGGAACCTGTGGACTTGTGTCTATGCTTGTCAATCTGTCCAAATTGACCTTTGGGTGTGCCCGACACTGGTCGGTGTCAGTGGTTTTCAGAAAATCATGAAGTAAGACCATTTTGGCCTTGTATTCGTCTTGGGAGAACTGCATTATGAAAACCTTGAAGATTCATTGTGCACACGACATTGTTCGGATAACTTTTTCTAGAATTGCTAAAAATAGCCTTGTCGAGACAACTTTTTACGAAATTTTTTGAGACGTGGGTTTTGTTGAGAATGATTTTCTAAACAAACCCAGAACATCAGAAATTTGAAAAAACGAGTTTTTCTATGACATGTAAGAGCCTTTTGGTGGCAGAGGCAGTGAGGTACCAAAAATGATTTTTCCCGAAAAAATCCAACACATGGGTTTTGTTCGTGTTTCGAAGTTGAACAAACCCAGTTTGTTTGTTTTTCAATTTTATGACTTTTTTCGGAAACCCTAAAAATAGGGGTAGCAGGGCTATTTTTTCTAGTAAAATCTAACATGTGGGTTTCGTTAAAAAAGTAGTGTTGATCATACCCAGTTGGCCAGATCTGTGATTATCTATTTTTTTCTTGGACATGCAAGAAGATCTAAGACAAAGAAAAGGAAAAAGCTGAGTTACCGGGTTCGCACCCACAGGCTTCGAACTCGGTCTGGGTACGAACCTAGTACGGGTTCGCCTGTGGGTACGCCTTGGGTACGCACAGGGTTGGGTGCGCACCCTGTGCATACCTAGGGCGAACCCAGCCAAATGGTTCGTGGACCTGGGAGTACCAGCCACGTACCCGGGCGTACCTGGAAGAACCCACGGCCCAACACTTAAAAAGTGGGCCCAAACTTAAATAAATACAATTTTTTTATTACTATTTTGTCTCCTAACCCTAAAACGGCCCAATATGAGGCCTTTCAACACTAAAACATTTCATTTTTACCTCTCATTTTGCTCTCACCATATTTTTTCTACATCTTGGAATTTTGAAGGGAGGTGATTGTATTCGAAGGAGATCGATTGTGGAGTGCCAAATAGCTTCTACAAAGGAGATTTAAGTGTTTAAGGTATACATTTAAACCCTATTCTTTGATCTTTCGATGAATTTTTTCAAGTTTCTTAGTTTTTGATGGATTTTTTCAAGTTTGTGAAGAAGTTTTTCAAGTATGTTTTTTTTTTCATTTTTTTTAAAGATTGCAACAATGGCCAGTAGTCAAAGTTCAGTGGGTGGGGAGGGAAGTCAAAATTTCAAAATTGAGAAAGGATCTCCTTTATGGACACATACCACAAGAATTTCACAAATTCCTGGAGGTGGGGGTTTTGTTTGGAAGTGTAATTTTTGCAATGCACAATATAATAGCTCCTATTACCGAGTGAAACTTCATTTTATGGGCCCTAGTGGCAAAGGGATTAATATGTGTGTGGGCCCAAATCAAAAGGGGTTGTCTCCTGTACAAACAGCAGGATTTATAAAAGAACAAGAAGATGCTGACAAATTGATTGCAAAAAGAAAAGAAAGTAGTTATTTTTCTGGAAAGAAAAAAACACCAACATTACCCTCTCAGACAGTTAGGGCCTCCAGACATCCCTTCTTGTCTATGCCCTCTATGGAAGAGGAAGATGAAGACGAACAACAAATCACCACACGCAAGAGAGGTCCATTGGAGAGGGCATTTAAAATGGAGGCAAGAGATATTGCTGAAGAAAAAATTTCACGTTGCCTCTATGCCAATGGTCTTCCATTCAACTTGGTGAGATCACCATATTGGCGGGACATGGTGTGAGCAATAAATAGTGCACCTCCTGGTTTCACAAGTCTTGGGTTTGAAAAGGTGCATACCACCTTATTGCAAAAAGAGAAGAAATATTTAGAGGCCCAACTAAAACCAATTAGAGATTCTTGGATTGAAACAGGTGTATCTATTGTTTCCGATGGATGGAAAGATTGCAAAAACTGTCCATTGATCAATGTTATTGCAGTGTCCCCCAAGGGGGCAATGTTTTTGAGGGCGATTGACTGTGAAGGGGAAGTGAAAGATGCAGAGTTCATTTCCAGGATTCTCATTGACTCCATAGAGATGGTGGGTGATGAAAATGTTGTCCAAGTAATTACGGACAATGCAAAAGTTTGCAAGGCTACAGGTGCTTTGGTAGAGGCTAGATATGAGCACATCTTTTGGACACCTTGCACCGTACACTCCCTCAATTTGGTGATGCAAGCAATTGGAAACCAAATAGAGTGGCTGAAAGAAATATACCAGGAGGCCGAGGAGATCCAGATGTTTGTGACAAACCACCATATGTCACAAGCAATTTTTAGAAATTTTTCAAGATTGGAATTGTTGAAGGTAAATTTAATTTATTTAGTTTCATTTATGTCATGTTTTACATAATTGAATAAAATTTTTTTTTTTACTTATTTAGTAATTTACATATTTTAAATGTGTTATTAACTTACTATTAACATGTTCTTAGGTTGCTGAGACCCGATTTGCCTCTCACACAATTGTTCTGAGACGACTTGTGAAGGTGAAAGAGGCATTGAGTCAAATGGTTATTAGCAACCAATGGGGTGTATGGAAGCAATCAAATTCAGAGAGGGCCCAAAAGGTCAAGGCATTGATCTTGGATGACGATTGGTGGGATCGTGTGAATTATGTATGGAGTTCACCGAACCTATCATGTCTATGCTTCGGTTTGCTGATATAGATGAACCATGCTTGGGGGATGTCTATGATAGCATGGACACAATGTTCGAGAAAATAAAAATTGAAATACAAAAGAGAGAATGATCCTGAAGACACCCTTTACAAAAGGGTGGAAACAATTGTTCTTCATCATTGGAACAAGATGACAACACCATTGCACCTCCTTGCATATGCCCTATCTCCAAGGTACTATACCAGAGAAGTACTTTCTATCCCAGGGAGAATACCGCCATATAGAGATCTTGAAGTTGCTAGAGGGTATAAGAGGGCATTTAATAGACTCTTCACTGATCCAGAAGTGGAGACAAGTGTTATGAAAGAATTTGGAATGTTTATCATAGGAAAAAATCTTAGCCCTTCTGTTGTCAAAGACCAATACAAAATGGATGCTATTACATGGTGGTACCTCCATGGTCAAGTTTATATGTACCTCCAACCTCTTGCAATCAAGATCTTCTCACAAGTAAGTTTTTTTTTTTTTTGCCACTTGTATTGTAGAATTTAACACTTAACATTCTTGAATTTATCTTGCATTTTTTATTTTTAATTTTGTTGGTTTTCTCTCTAGGTTGCAAGCTCTTCTGCCGCTGAACAGAATTGGAGTACATACTCCTTTATCCACTCAGTGAAGTGTAACCGGTTGGCTGCAAAAAGAGCTGAAGACTTGGTGTATATTCATTCCAATTTGCGTCTTTGTCACATAAGGAACCTCAATACAAGTAGGGGGCAGCAAAGCTTTGGGATGTAGCACCCGAGTCTGCTGACTTGGATGCAACCATTCAGGATCTTGCTAGAGCCACTATGGATGATGTGGATGATAATGATGATCATGACATACATGGTGCTGGAAGTGGAACCGCTTTGGGTTCAAATGATGATGCTCTTGAAGTTGAAGCCGCTGAAAATCCAAGTCATGATGATTTTTTTGATAATCCTTTTGATGACTGATGAACATTGAAATTGAATCATGTTTCAACTTTCATGAACTACATTTTGTAATTCAGTAATTGTGATGATTTCCATAATTGATATCATTGATATGGCATATTTGAAGATTTTTCAACTATCAATTGACATTTAATATTTATCTTTGGCATTTGGCATTGATCAATGATCAAGTATCATACTATGAAATGATTTAGTTTTACAATTCTGTATATTTTTCTTATTAATTTCTAAGTTACCGGGTTCTTCTATTTTACCCCTGGTTCTGGTCCTGGTTCGCTCCTGGTTCGGGTCCTGTTCGGTTCGCCTGTGGGTTCACCAGGGTCCTTCATTTTTGGGTCTGGTTCGCCCAGGCAGAACCCAAGAGAACCCGGGCAGAACCCAAACAGAACCCAGGCGAACCAAGACAAACCCACATGCCTAGGCATCCAAAAAGTGGTTTTTTGAGCATTTTTTTCCAGTTTGATAGATATTCTATTTAATCAAACTTAACACAAGACGGAGGTAGATTGATTGACACAGCTAAGAACATGCATATATATCATTGGCAAGCAAAACTAGATTATTTCTGGCCTCATATAAGACTGGTTTTTGCAATATACTATGCTCAGAAATTAATATCAGATTACAACCAACTCAGGAATTGTTTTAGAACTTAATGACAATATGTTTTCAATAGAATGGACTATAGCAACAGGGCCTATGCTTATACACTGGCTATTCAATCTGTTACAAAGTATTTCCTGATGCTCCTTTACAAGCTTACATTAAACTCAGACTCAGAAAATAGAAGCAACTCAGATTATTTCTCTAGCCATCAGAAATCAGACATCTGAGAGAATGACCAGACCTTGTATCATCATGCCATGCTGGAAAAGGTGAACAGCAGCAACATAATTCAAGTTTATATGAATGTCATTTAAGTTTATGGTGGTTTTGTTGTTTATATGATGTTATGTGATATTCTAATCCTAATTCATGCTTCTAGGCTGCATATATATATATTTTTTGTTTTTTGTACCAACGGTAACCCAAAACGAACTGTAACTCACCCCAAAATTTTAGCTCTAAATCACAATCAACCTCGAATCTCAACTAACCTCGAATCCCGGCTTACTTAGATTAATTTGTATATATAATACATATATATATATATATATATATATATATATACACGTACCCAAACCCCTAAATTGTTTTTTCACTTACCCACGTACCGGGTTCTCGTACCCGAACTCATCCCCCAACCCGAACCGGTAACTTAGGGAAAAAGACAAGAAGAAGATTGAAAGTTATCAGCTGTCATTCTGGAAAAATTATGCCTTTTGGTGCAACCTCTGATAAATGGTCCCTCTGTGCAACAAATCTTCAAAAATGTGAAGAACGATGAAAACCCCTTTGTTAGATCTTCAAAAACGTTGGAGAAGAAAAATATCTGTTCTTGAGCTCCTCAACCTGCAAAGAAATAATGAAGAATGGATTCCTAGATGCTTTGATAGGTCAATTTGGAGTTGCAAGCATCAATTGGGCGCCAACTCATGATGGAGGAGTCTTTTTGCTTGATCTGGAGTTCCTGGGAATGATTTCCACCAATTGGGGGCCATTTTAGACATGGAAAGGTTGTCTAAATAGACAACTTTAGTCAACTGAGACTCCCTTTGACTTTAGGCATCCCTTTGAGGAGTTGAACTCTTTTATCATTAATTTTCATGGTGAAGTGGCTTTGTTTGATCCTTGCTCCCGATCGTTCGGTTGATCTTGAGCTGATGCTGATTGATTCATTGTCGAGATAGGACAAACCTGACCAAGTCTGTCTGGGAGTTGCAAAGCTCAAAGATTGAATCTAATGCCTTCAAATCAAGGGCGCCTTTCCTTAGTAGGGGCTCTTTTGACCAACACTTAGCCAATTTCTCGACTGTTATTTAATTTCATCATTTTGACCCTCTGTGTTCTGATCTGAGATTACCTTTGATTGATGGGTCTGATGATCTCGCCGAAACGTGGGGTGGATAACCAACTCAACCCTGGAAAGGATGACTGGTATCTCAACTCTCGAAAGTTAGTTCAAGTCCTTCAAAAGCTTGGGCACCCCTGCTGGCTTTTTGACTCATGATTTTCATGTTGTCAACCTTCGAGAGTTGTCAGGAGTCAGATTACTCTGTTGTCTTTGCTGACGGTGTTGTTGTTGAGATCGATCATAACAAAGAAGATCATCCTAGAGGTAACTAAGCTCATAAGATGCATCTAACTCTCCAAAAAGGTGGGCGCCTTTCTTTAGTAGGGGCTCTTTTGACCAACACTTGGCCAATTTCTTGGCATTCTTCCTTCAGCTTTCACCGTTAGGTGTTTTCTGCTTGATCTTTGCCTCTGATTGCTTGATAGGTCATGTGGACGTGTAGCTGGATTGATCATGAAGCTGAGAGAGAGCTGAGCAGATGCCATGTATACATCAGTGGTTGGAAACTTCATTAGGTGCTTCAGATTCAAGGGCGCCCCTGGCCAACAGGGGTGCCTTTGCTTTGTTATGCGTTGATTTTCCCTCCATTTGGCATGCTTGAATGATTAACAACTGTTGTCTTTTGATATGTCTCGCAGGCTGACAAATAGGTTCATTGCGAAGCTAAGCTAACGCTGGAGAGATTACTTGAAGACAGGCTTGTTCAACAACTAAGATTTTGAGCATCTAATTCAAGGGCGCCTCCGGTCAGCAGGGGCTCTTTTTTCATGTTTTGACTGCTATCTCTAATGCTATTTGTCTTCAGCACCTTTTGTCTTCGCCTCCGTTGTCGGTGATCGATGAATCAGGTGAACCTACTTGATGATGCGTTGGAAAGTCAGCAAAATTATGAAGGAGATGACTATCTTGGCAAGACTTGATGACTGCCTTTGACCTCTTTAACTTAGGGGTGCCCCTGGTCAGCAGGGGCTCTTTTGATTGCAGCTTCATCATTTCCTTTAAGATCTTCATCTCTTCATGTCTCACGTTTGTCGTGTAGCTTGATTGATTTGAGCTTTGTCATTGATGACGTGGGCGCGTGTATCCTAGCAATCATCTTCAACATGCTATGTGTACAGGTGTTGGAAAAATGACTAAGGCATTCAACTACACAACCTTCTTGGTAGCAAGGTGTTCATTTTCCAGACTTAGTCAATTTTCAACATTTTTCACTTTTGAAAATCCCCTTCATCGCAAAGCATCTTTTCAAGCATTTTCGCCATGGATTCCTCGTTGAAGCTTAACTTTCAGCACCTGGTACTGGCCAGTCTGCCATTAATGGCTGCGGAGCTCCTAACTTTGTTCCTGAAAAATGAAAATAAACCCACTAGAGTAAAACATGTTTTTTGATGATCCTAACTTGACCAGTGTGATCATGAAGTCGATTAATCCTATCAAAATCATTTTCAATCATTTCCGGAAAGGTCCTATTTCTAGGGGTTTCCTTGAAAATAGTGGCGCAAAAACCCTAATTTTCAATTTTTCAGAATTTTGCACATACGTTCCTTGACAGAAACCCACAAAAACCTTATGTTTGGTTTGACCTAAAACAAACTTTTGACGGCATTTTTACATGATTTAGCTCAATTTAAGCAGAATGCCAAAAATTTATTTTGGGTACAACACAATATTTACACTTAATTCCAAGACCTTTAAGATGACATCATCTTTTGATTTGAAGCAAATACACGAATTTGAACAAGGGGTTTTAATGAATTGATTAGTTTGAAAGGATTTGGAAATTTTTGAGACTCCATAAATGAAAGTGAGGATAACATGTATGCCACAATAAATCACAATTGAACTTCTTTTCATTGGGTCAAAATTTTTCCTTGGATGCAAATTTTCCTTCAAGATTTAGAGTTCCTTTCACCTGTAAATGTTTTGTGTATTTGAGTTTAGGAATCAACTTCTTCCACATAGTTCTTTCTTTACACAAATCTTCCTTCAATTGGTTTCAAAATGCATGAGCTTCGGCTTTTTTTACATAGTCTTTCACATGACCTTTCCTTCAACAAACAACTTTCGTGTATTCTGGTCTGCAAGTTTTGATTGGATTGTATCACATATTTGTAATGTCTTCCTTCACTTAGAACTTCATTAATTGCTTACTTTCTACCTTCTTCAAATTCTAACAACTAGTGCTATATCCTTAATAAAATTGTCAAATTTTGTGCTAATATTTATATAATATATATGCATATTGACAATAGAAGCAATGAGATTTTGTTAATTTGTTTCAATTCTCATGTGAAATCTCAATTCAGCTTTAATGTTATGTAACAGAGTTCTATTATCTATATGATAAAGCATAAATGCCTTATCATATAAATATTCAAAATTTCTATTTAAAATTTCCCCTGCTTTTTTAATTGCTGCCACTACCAGTCTTCCGTCGTCCCTTGTTGTCCCCATCCTGGAAAGTTGGTGTAATATAGGTTTTTTGGTCTATGTTGTATGTTGAACTTTGATTTTGATCTATATATGAAGGAAATCGGTATTATGTTCCCTAAATCAATAGTATGCATGTTTTTGAAGAACAATTTTACAAATTCATGTGTTGTTAATGTAAATTTGCCGAGTTTTTTTTGAGTCCAAGGCTTTCAAATATGGATTAAACAATCTATCCTTAGAGGTTATTTTATTACAATAAGATTAGGGCTTTGAGCACATTACAAAAATTCTTATTGGTTTAAAATGCTTGATGGTTTAAAATCTACCGCTAGAAGAAATAAGACCATAAAATGTCAAAAAATGAAGTGAAATAGTAAAAATTGTATGGGTTCTATTTTATCTTGTCACCAAACGAGTTTGCGACGAGAACTTGCAAGTCTTAGTGGAAAACTCAGCCAAGTCCTAGGAAAAACTCACCGAGTACTGAGCCCAACTCAGTGGGTGAGTCTTATTGACTTGGTGCAGCAAGTTGGAAAACTCATGAGTCACAATGAGTCAGCTGAGTACTCACTGAGCTTCCCTACTATGGTTCGGTGTGTGTTAGTGTTACAAAATTTAGTTTGGGTGGTTGAGTATTAAATGTTAGTGATATATTAATGTAGTGTGTATGAGTACACACGGGAAGTTTCTTGTATGGTAGTCGGGTGGTTAAGATTATGCATGCCTTTATAAAGGTCTTTGTAACTAATGAAATTTTATTTGGTGAATATGATATTTATTGTTGTTTTGAAATACACAATGTGGTTTTTTTTGTGCTTTTTTATTCCAATATAGGAAGAGATTGACTTTCTCATTCACACTTGACATCACATTGCTGAGGGTGACTTCATTATGAAGTTTGGGTTTAGACTCAAATGGATGCAAATCTTCAGCCATGTAGAATTTTAGGGGGTTACAAACATGGCCCTCACTCCATGGTTTGGAATAGATATGATGAGTTTTTTGACAATTGGATGGCCGCCAAATAGTTACAACATGAGTTTATGGGAGTTAGGATTTTTGATAGTTGATGGGCTATGATTTTTTAACAAAAAGTATGGCTTCTCCCTCCAACCTTCCTCTCAAATGTACTTCCATTCTTCACAAAAATTAAGATCTTCCTTCTATTAGCTTATACATGGATCTTTAATACCTTAGTAATAGAGATAGCATCTTCAAGAGTTTTGTTATTAAACATCCTTTACCTTAGTTTAAATTCTGGCCACAAGTTGAAGGTGTAGGTATTGAACAAAATACCCTCTAGGAGTGTTGCCTTTGACTTTAAAACTTAGAATTTCTCTATATAGTCTTTTACTGTCATCTCTCATTTTACAAATGCATGAGTTAGGTATGGTATGGCTTGTCCCATTTTTTATCAATTCAAGTCAAATCCTTAGCAAAATTGGCTAAACTCCCTCTAGTTTTTTGAGATAGCTATTTGTTCCCCCATGTATGAGCTGCTCCATAACTTTGTTGCACCTTGAAGGCTAGTCAAACCTTTCTCAACAAAGTGTACCTTTACTTCCTTCCCAAAACCGTATTGTGGTATCTTTATCTACAAGTTAAATGAGGGCCTCTTCAGAATTTCTTTTGCCTCTTCCTCCAATTGCTCATCTAGGAAATAAGGGAGTTCCCATGGATTGGCATTCCCTTTGTTAAGCTCTAAATAGATATTCCTTTTTCCAAAAGAGATCAGATCCTTAATATTTTCTTTGAATTTTACCTATGCTTAGCTACAATATTTCATTTAACCTACAAATAAAGACTCCATAGCATGATTTTGGAGGTACAAGGGAGGTCCATACATCGCCGAGTGAGCTCAACTAGCCTTTAGGATATAGAGAGTAAAAAGGCAAGGTGTAAGCTAAATGTTGACCTCCAACATTTGGATGGTACTTCCCACACACGGGGAGACAAATGGGTCTTTACAAACCACAATGGAGCCTTTGTTGATGCTTTAAGTTTAAACTAAGAGGTAGATCATAATTGGGATGAGCCACACGCTACTCAATCAATGCACTTATTTCAGAAAGATATGCTGATGGAGGAGTACATGAAAAAATTCCTAGTTTTGGTGTCCAAGTCAAAGCTTCCTCATGGTTTGATGCAAAAGATTTATATTTCAAATCTATAATTAGGCATTTGAATAGAGCTATGACTATTCGAGCCAGACTCTTTGGAAGGAGCTATTTTGTGGCTAGAAGGGTTGAAAATCATAGTGAATTCATTGAGAAGAGAGTCGTTTTCCTAGTCAGCCTTTAAACTGCTCTTTTTACATCTAAAGCAGAAATTGGGGATGCTTTCCTGTAAGCAAGGAGGAAATGACGAGTCAATCATATGGGATTTATTGTATATACATTGTCATTTGCACATATATCTATGTCTCTATCTTACTCTAGTAGCTTCCTTGTTTTAGAATGTTATTGTAACTATATGTGTCTTTTTGTAGAAGCTTCCCTTTCTGTAGAATCTTCCCTGGCTCTATATTCTCTCAAAATCATTTTTTTTTTTCTAAAAGCTTCTTTTTATATTCCTGTACTCTATAAATGCCTAATACAATAGAGTGTATAGCATGTACCATTGCAGATATCTCATTGTTCTTCGCTCGTTGTCATAATTAGGCTCATATCATAAGGACTGAGTTTGTTTGTGCATTATCACAATTTACAACACCACTTTTGTCTGAGTTTTACTTTTTCTTTTACCAATACCATCCTATGTGTAATGTAACTATGCCTCTTGCCCCAATTTTATTAGGTTATTGATTTTTCCTGAATCCCTTTATCCCTTGTAAACAATTGTGGAATATACCTAAGTTGTTTTTTTCATTGTTTCATGCCTAAGCATTACAAGTCTATCCCTTGAATCACCATGATTAGCCATTGGTACTTTATATCTCTCCTAGGAAAATTGAGATTACATTTTGGTCTTTTCTTTTTCTTTTATTTGATTAACTATCACACATCCTCATATTAGGGTATTTAATGATCTTGATATACACAATATTAATAGTTTGTAAACCTGATGTGTGAATCAACTGAATGATAGGTTGTTACCCTTCCTCCCATCCTCACAACCTGCCTACCCTTATTATGATCATCTCTTTCATTGACCTTCTTACTTTATGTTGGTCCTTCCCAACCATTCAACTTAGCATCTAATCCTCACACCCATTCAATAATTTCTGAACACATTTCAAAGCAGAAATGGACCTTTCTAACAGTAACGACATTGACAAATCAGGACATCGTGGAGGATAGAAACGAAGCAAAAGGTACCAAATCTACCACAATATATCTAGTGCCATAAATCTTTTAAATAGATAGATTAAATGCTGTCAGAGGAGAGAACTGGAACAATTGTATTCAATTTCTCCGACAGATCAGAGCAATGCCTACCTACCACAGCCACATCCTTTCTAATTGGGTTCACATTGGTTGTCCTGAGGATGAAACCTTCCTGTTTAAGTGTAAGGGTTACCAGCAATAAAAGCATTGTAACTCAAAACTCTTTGCATCAAGCCTCACCCAGTCCAACAGCATGGAGATGTTACATCAAGTGATAGTAATTTTAATATTGCACAAGATCATAATGTGACAGAAGATATTAACACTCATATATCTTAAAATATTTGCAAACATTGTCAAGAATGCATTGAATCATATCAAGGAAAAATTAATTCGCTTGTCCATGCACAGATTACAAAGTACAAAACTGAGAAGAAGCCCACAGTTGATGTCAAATGCTATAAATAGGATCAGGAAGTTCTCAAAATGCAATTGTTTGTTTAAGGAAATTAAACCTTTGAGGATTTTTTAAAGAAATATTTGTCAGCTATTATGGCATTCAACCCCCACCTTTGTGCTGCCAGAAAGCTCTGTGTTCAGGTACAGGGAAATGAGCCCATCAGAGT